>CM068298.1:61397753-61616204 GCA_034768395.1 Linum lewisii
CCGACAAGGCTAAGGGTATAGAGAGACCAGGCAGTTCTGCTCCACCTCGACAATCACAGATTTCGAAGAGAGGCAGAACCAATCCACCTCCATCCGTCACTCCAATTAAGATTGAGGAACTGAAGGAGAATTCCTCATCTTCATCTTCACCGTCATCTTCATCCGCTTCATACACCGAGTCACTTTCACCTCCTCCATCTCCTAGGATGGGTGATGAAATACCACTACCACCACCACCAGGCGGTCATGATCTACCACCACCACCACCGCTGGTTGCACCGAAGAGTCTAGCCGACTACAACAAGCCGAGCGCGACTAGCGTTCGATCTTCTATTGCCGTGCCGCGCATTGAAGGAGATTGATGTGACTTTAATCAGTGCATTTTAAGCTTATGAATGACCTATGAAATGCCGTGTTTATTCGTGAAATGACATGACTTTTATGCTTTTAGTGAATTTTTGTGCAAAGTGTCATTTTGTTGTCCGGTTGCTACTTTGGAGCCAAATTAGTGGGCTATTGGAGTTGCCTCTGTGCATTTTCAGGTTATGGCATCAAAGTACGGATGACAAGGAGCGTATAGGAGCAAACGGGAGGTCATTTGGAGTCCGGACGAGGGAGATACAAACCTTGGAAGATCGAGCTTTCGGCAGAGCTGAGGAGGTGCACGCCGTGCACCACTGCACGCCGTGCATGATGCACGCCGTGCACCGTGCACGGTTGGTGCACGGGCTGTCCAGAAGGCTCCGAAAAGAGATTCAGCTCCAAGGTGCACGCCGTGCAGCCTTGCACGCCGTGCACCCTGCACGCCGTGCAGGGGTGCACGCCGTGCACTGTCCCCTGCACTATAAATACCCACGTTTTTCACTCTTTGGGGAATCATATCATATCTCTTGAACCCCAAACACATTTCACGAACCCTCAAACCCTAGAGCACGTTTTTGGAGCATTTTGAAGCCACTGGAGCTAGGATTGAAGCCAACCAACCTTGGGAGAAGTGCTACAAGTGAAGAAGTGAAGATCAAATCAAGGATTCAACCATGGTGTTCTTGGTGACCATTCTTTCTTCTTTTCTCTTTACTCCCTTGGCCATGTGTGGCTGAGTTTCTAGGGTTCATCTTGGATGGGTAGATTAGTTGTGCTATGATAGAGGGATGATTGTATAGAACTTGCCATGATTGATCTTGGTTGTATGAGGATGATTCCTAGACTTGTTCTTAATGCCATTTTATGCCATGTTTGCTTAATTTGGTCCATTCATTGTGATTTGATGCATGAGAGTGCTTGGATTGCATAGATTGTAGGTCTAGGGATTGAAGAGAGTGTGTTCTAAGAGATTAGATCATCTCAATTCAACCATAGTTGCATGATTTCTCACTTGTGCATTTTATCGAACACTTGGTGTGCATTAGGATTTTCACTCAATTGAACTTTGATTAGTCTTTTGATGATTCTCTTAGTGTTAGGACATTGACATGAGAGTGTGGTGTCTAGCCTAGTGGTCATAGAGTCATAGGAGAGGGTTTTGTAGCTTGGCATTTCATCAAACACCTTTAATGCATCCTTAGTCACTTAGCTTGAGAGCGAGAGCCTAGGTTGAGTGGTTATAGGATAGGGATTAGGTGCGACGAGAGTGCATCGAGTCTATAGAAGGGATTTGCGTGGTCATTCGATTGCATCCTCGATCATGTTTGGCTTGTTTGTGCATTTAAACCTCTTGAGCATGATGAACCTACCTACCAAGAGAACCCCTTTGTCTTTGATTTATTCCAACTTTCTTCTTGCTTAAACCTTGTTAGTTTTTCATTGTTTATGCTTTTGATTTGCTCTCTTTCAAAACCAAAACTCAATTTCAATTGTTTAGACCGTTCATGAACTTTGTGAGTACAAGCTTATGAGAGGACCTCGAGGAATACGACCTTGATTGTTGTGAGTTGAAATCCACACGTCAAGTTTTTGGCGCCGTTGCCGGGGACTCTCTCGTTCCTTTGAAAGCACTTAGTAGTGGACCGATCTATTCACTTCCTTCCAATTTAGTTTTTGCTTCCTTGTTGCTCTTTGTTTACTTTATTATCCCGCATCGTTGTATTACTCGGGTGTGTTTGTTGTGCTTGTTTGTAGGAGATTTTGGGTTAGTGCATGAGGCGTTCCGCTCGTCTTCAAGCACGAATCCAAGGACTAGAACAAGTGCTCAAGTCACCTACCACTTCCTCACCTCCTATAGTTGAAGAAGAAGAAGTTGATCGCATCTCACACCACACTATGTCTCAACACGGGGATGACGATGACCAATCGGTACATTCTCATCACACTAATGAAGATGATCAATCGCAAAGAGGTGCAAGACGTACCTTGGCGGATTATGCTCGTCCTACTCTTGAAGGGGCAGCCTCTAGCATTGTTCGAAGACCCGTCAATGCTAGGAACTTTGAGCTCAAGCCTAATATGATCCAAATGGTTCAAAATGGAGTGGTGTTCAATGGCATTGATGGTGAATGTCCATCTAGGCATCTCAAGGACTTCTTGGAGATATGTGACACGGTTAAGAATGATCAAGTTCACCCGGATTGTATACGACTCCGACTCTTCCCCTTCTCACTCAAAGGTCGAGCCAAGTCTTGGTTGGAGAACCAACCTAGTAGAACATTCACTACATGGGAGGGCCTAGCCGAAGCCTTCCTCGAGGAGTTCTTTCCTCCCTATATGACGGATGCAATCCGAGATCGTATCAACCACTTCATACAACACAAGGGAGAGCTCTTCCATGAGACTTGGAATAGGTTCCAAGCCATTCTTCGGTCTTGTCCTCATCACAACTTCGCCGAATGGAGCTTGGCGGACATCTTTGCTAGGTCCCTTGATTTTGAAAATACAAGGATGATCAACCAAGCCGCCGGAGGTGACTTAAGGATGCTCACTCCCGAAGATGCTCTAGAACTCTTCGCGGAGATGGCCAACAAGACAAGGAGTTGGTCTCGACAACAACCTCCTAAGTCTAAGTATGGAAGTGACACACACTATGACTCTCGGTCCGTAAGTGTTGATGCACCTAAGGAGTCGTCTAGCTATGGGAAGAAGCCTAAGTTACCGGGGCACCGAGATGAAGATGATCCAATGATCGCTCTCCTCATGTCCAAGATTGATGCCATGGCTTCACAAGTAAGCAACCTAAGCATGCCTAAGCATCCCTCCAAGGTTCAATCATCTCATGTGGGTAATCCACCGGTTGCTTCTATATATTGTTGTGAAGGTTGTGGGGGTCAAGGCCACGATGTTAGTGCTTGTCCTTCCGCCACTCCTGAACTTGGCCAAGGCGACCTTGAGGAGGTAAGCTTCGCACAAGGTCAAGGTTTCCATGGTAATTCCAGCCCCCAAGGTAACTATCAAGGTAACTATAACCGACCTTGGTACAACAAGTCTAACCAAGGTTACCAAGGCCAAGGGAGTCAAGGTAGTGGTTTTAGCAAGGGCTACAACCAAGGCAATCAAGGAGGTTATCAAGGTTTTAGGGGTTATCAAGGCAACCAATGGTCTCAAGGAAGTAACCTAAACCAAGGTAGCCAAGGGACTCAAGGAGGACCCAAGGTCAAGGGCACCAAGGGGGAAATCAATGGAATCAAAGTGGACATCCAAGTCAAGGTTTCCAAGGTTCTACCCCACCGGGAATGTACAACCATAGAGGTGAAGGACCACCCGGGTTCAACAAGCCTCCTCAAAATAAGGAGGGTGGTTCTTCGATCTCTCAAGAAGATACCAATGCGGCAATGATCCAACTCATCAAGAATCAACAAGCTTCGATTGCCAATTTGGAGAACCAATTAGGACATATTTCTAAGGCACTCTCGGAGAGACCAAAGGGTAGCCTACCCTCCAACACCGAGGTCAACCCCAAGGCTCCCGAGGAGCTTATGATGGTAACTTTGAGGAGTGGTAAGCAAGTCCAAGACCCAACGCCTAAAGCGGTAAGAACTCAAGATGATGACTATGTTTTGGTTGAAGACGTTGTTTCCGATGGTGACACGGATAAGATTGAGGTTAAAGATAGAAGAGCCAAGGCTAAAGAAGCTTCTAGGATGACCAATATGGTTGGTTCTCAAGAGGCTACGACGAGTGCCACTCCGGTCTCTCCTCCCGCACCGGTTGTGCCTCCGTACAAGCCTAAACCACCTTATCCTTCTCGCTTGAAGCCGGATTCCATGGAAAAAGATTTCAAGAGGTTTGTTGAGACTCTTGACAAGGTGCAATTCACAATGCCTTTTGGAGAAGCAATCACTAAGATGCCTCAATATGCAAAGTTCATGAAGGAGATCTTCACCAACAAGCGCAAGCTTACGGATGTCACCTCGGCAAAGCTTAACGAACAATGCTCCGCCATCCTCTCTAAGCAGCCACCGGAAAAAGCTTAAGGATCCAGGTAGCTTTACTATTCCTTGCACTATTGGTGAGCATGCAATAGGTAGAGGCTTAGCCGATTTGGGTGCTAGTATCAATGTTATGCCATATTGCATGTTTAAGAAGCTAGGCCTAGGGAAACTAAAACCAACCCTCATGAATGTTCAATTAGCGGATAAATCTGTGACATCCCCTCGTGGGATTGTCGAAGATGTGTTGGTTAAGGTTGGTGCTTTTGAATTTCTTGTGGATTTTGTTATTCTAGATGCTTTGGGTGATACCGATGTGCCTTTGATTTTAGGACGACCTTTCTTAGCAACCTCTCATGCTTTGATTGATGTCTACGGTGGTAAACTTACACTTAGGGTTGATAATGAATGCATGATCTTTGACCGTTCAAATGGCATGGAGTTTACTTTGTCTTATGCTAGTCATCATGATCCTAAGAATCCGCATGAGTTTACTTCGGCTACTAATAGCACTAACCTTGTCCGTCATAGTCTTGCGGAGTTGTTTGCTATTAGTGATGTGCAGGAAAAGACGATGAAGTGAAGGAGTCTCCACCGTTCGTGCTCCCGAAGACACCACCTAAGGCTAAGAAGAAAGGTGTAATGAAGTCACCGAGAAGGGCAAGGAAGCTGCACCAATGGGTGAGACGAGCAAGTCTAAGAAGCCACCCGATGAAAGGCTCAACTCCAAGTGGTTTGGCCCCTTCTCCATTGCTTCCACTTCACCATCCGGGAAACCCATGCTCATTCCTCCCGAAGTTGGTAAGGTTCAATTTAAGTTCCGTGTGCCATGCGAAGGTAATGATATTGACTTCAAGGAGGTAATGAGTTGGGATGGTTTTACTTAGCTTATTCCTTGTGTTTTCGTCTAGCTAGAGACGTTAAAGAAGCGCTTCTTGGGAGGCAACCCATGTTATCTTCACATTTTTTTTCGTTTTCTTGTTTTTTGTGTTGTTTTAGCTTTTTGAATAAGGTTTGGCAAGCATTTTGGATCACTCTTCACCAAGGATCATCATGGAACTTTTTCACCTCTATTACGTCCTATGCTCCTCTCTACCAATGCGGTAACTTCGTTCCACCTTATCCTCTCTCTCTCTTGATCATTGAGGACAATGCTCATGTTAGTCGTAGGGGAGTATGAGGTTTGGTGTGATTATTTGTCGGTAGTAGTCTAAAGCTATGTTTTGATGTGTTGCATGATCTTAATTGAATATCGAATTCCTCTGCTGTAGAATCGTTCGGTTCTTGACTGTCGGTGTGTAATTGAATTCAAACCTTCACAATGATGTTTAGACTGTCCTACTTAGAACCTATAACCAACATGTTAGCACTAATATCAAATGAGTCTGGGCCAGAACTGAGATTTTATCACTCTTGTATGATTGGTTGACTGTTTGATACGTGTTTTTATACCACTCGATAACACCGATCTAGGATGATTCTTCCCCTCTTCCATGTTTTTCTTTCTCTTTTTGATCCTTCGTGATTGTGGCTTGAGATTAGACGGAATCCAATTCGAAATCTTGTACGAAAGTTGTTAAGGGGCTAAGGATCAAGTGGCTAGATTGAAAAAAAAAAAAACAAAAAAAAAATGCTCAAAAGAAAAGCTAGGCAAGCTCGGCACCTAAGTGAAGTGTCGGGTTGAGCACTAAGCAAAAGGGCAAAGGCTGTGAGCTAGGCAGGTTCAACACCTAAGCGAAGTGTTGAATCGAGCACTAGTATGCAGTAAGAAAAAAAAGAGGAAGGAAAGAAAAGAAAGAAAAAGAGTTCTCAAATGTAGCCCTTGATCCTAGCCGGAGTTGTAAAGTGCGGATCTAGAAGCAGATGAAGTCGAGTCGATAGCCACATTCACGACTCACGATCCATGTTCCGATTTCAAGTCCTTTTGATTAGATTGGTGTTGTCGTGGTCGGTTTTGCTGTGTCCCAATCAACCACTACTTGAAGTGTGCAGAAATCAGTGAGGTTTAGACTTGTTTGGTTGATGTTCTTGCATGTGTAGGTTTAGTTTGTTCGTGGAACAGTTTAAGCTAAATTGTGATTGCTTGAATCTCAATGGACCGAACTTGTCATTTGTGAACTTGGATGTTTTCTAATTCATTTGCTTGAGGACAAGCAAAGCTTAGTCGTAGGGGAATTTGATGTGACTTTAATCAGTGCATTTTAAGCTTATGAATGACCTATGAAATGCCCGTGTTTATTCGTGAAATGACATGACTTTTATGCTTTTAGTGAATTTTTGTGCAAAGTGTCATTTTGTTGTCCGGTTGCTACTTTGGAGCCAAATTAGTGGGCTATTGGAGTTGCCTCTGTGCATTTTCAGGTTATGGCATCAAAGTACGGATGACAAGGAGCGTATAGGAGCAAACGGGAGGTCATTTGGAGTCCGGACGAGGGAGATACAAACCTTGGAAGATCGAGCTTTCGGCAGAGCTGAGGAGGTGCACGCCGTGCACCACTGCACGCCGTGCATGATGCACGCCGTGCACCGTGCACGGTTGGTGCACGGGCTGTCCAGAAGGCTCCGAAAAGAGATTCAGCTCCAAGGTGCACGCCGTGCAGCCTTGCACGCCGTGCACCCTGCACGCCGTGCAGGGGTGCACGCCGTGCACTGTCCCCTGCACTATAAATACCCACGTTTTTCACTCTTTTGGGGAATCATATCATATCTCTTGAACCCCAAACACATTTCCACGAACCCTCAAACCCTAGAGCACGTTTTTGGAGCATTTTGAAGCCATTGGAGCTAGGATTGAAGCCAACCAACCTTGGGAGAAGTGCTACAAGTGAAGAAGTGAAGATCAAATCAAGGATTCAACCATGGTGTTCTTGGTGACCATTCTTTCTTCTTTTCTCTTTACTCCTTGGCCATGTGTGGCTGAGTTTCTAGGGTTCATCTTGGATGGGTAGATTAGTTGTGCTATGATAGAGGGATGATTGTATAGAACTTGCCATGATTGATCTTGGTTGTATGAGGATGATTCCTAGACTTGTTCTTAATGCCATTTTATGCCATGTTTGCTTAATTTGGTCCATTCATTGTGATTTGATGCATGAGAGTGCTTGGATTGCATAGATTGTAGGTCTAGGGATTGAAGAGAGTGTGTTCTAAGAGATTAGATCATCTCAATTCAACCATAGTTGCATGATTTCTCACTTGTGCATTTTATCGAACACTTGGTGTGCATTAGGATTTTCACTCAATTGAACTTTGATTAGTCTTTTGATGATTCTCTTAGTGTTAGGACATTGACATGAGAGTGTGGTGTCTAGCCTAGTGGTCATAGAGTCATAGGAGAGGGTTTTGTAGCTTGGCATTTCATCAAACACCTTTAATGCATCCTTAGTCACTTAGCTTGAGAGCGAGAGCCTAGGTTGAGTGGTTATAGGATAGGGATTAGGTGCGACGAGAGTACATCGAGTCTATAGAAGGGATTTGCGTGGTCATTCGATTGCATCCTCGATCATGTTTGGCTTGTTTGTGCATTTAAACCTCTTGAGCATGATGAACCTACCTACCAAGAGAACCCCTTTGTCTTTGATTTATTCCAACTTTCTTCTTGCTTAAACCTTGTTAGTTTTTCATTGTTTATGCTTTTGATTTGCTCTCTTTCAAAACCAAAACTCAATTTCAATTGTTTAGACCGTTCATGAACTTTGTGAGTACAAGCTTATGAGAGGACCTCGAGGAATACGACCTTGATTGTTGTGAGTTGAAATCCACACGTCAGAGATCCTGACTATGAGATATTCCATTCTTGACTATGATCTCTAGGGATCTACAGTTTGAAGGCAGGCCACAAGACAATCCGTGCACGCATCTGGCGGATTTCCTTGATCTCTGCAGCACTTTCAAGAATGGGAATCTCGACAAGAACACTCTTTGCTTGAGAGCTTTCCCGTTCTCTCTGAAAGGCGCAGCTAAAAGGTGGCTTACTGGAAAACCACATGGATACTGTAACACCCGTCCTGAATCAACCCGAGTAAACCCGTGGTTGAACCGGTCCCAGGTACTACCGAGTAAAAACAAGGGTAAATCAGTGAAATTGGCGGTGATCAAAAGACAGTAAAAACATGGAAGGCCTCCATAGAAACGCGAAACTGAAATCCGAGTACAATTCAAACCATCATAAATCCTCCAATCCAACATAAATCAGAAAGTACATAAAACCCCCAAAATTCCATAGTCAACTGAAATGAACAGAAAGTCAACTCCGCGTAATCCCAGTCTTCACCTCATGGCTTTCGTCCAGAACTTCACGAAATCAACCTCGAACTCAAACTCCTCAGCCACCTCTACTAGCCACGAGATCCTGAAAGGGGAAAAGGGGTCAATTTCCTATTGAAATTGAGTGAACCCACTGGGCCTACCTACACGTTGTCCTACTCTATGGAGCGGTCCCAACTCCGCACAAGACATCCAACAATGGAACCAAACCCAACCCCCCCCCTTTCCATATTTTAATTCCCTAAAAGCAGTCTAGGTGATCACGTTGGTCAGTTCTTGTTCTCAAGCACAATTCACAACAATAGAATCACACAGAATTAATACATAAATCCACGGCACACACAGCATCATCACATCACATCCATCAACCAAGTCACTACCACAACCACAAGCACACAAACATTCGCAATCATATTATCTAGGTGAGTTGTTAGGCGCCAAGGAGTTATCCACACCACCACCGGCCGGCCGACGCACTTCCCTACCGCATGGGAAGTCCTCGCGCTCCCCTACCGCGTTCTCATTAACCATCATCATCATCATCAATCTCATCACTCCCTTGACACCCATGTCAAGAGGATCCACCCCAATGGATCAACTCAACAACCAGTACCTCGGGTGGGGTAGTGTGGGCTCCTTCCGGTTCTATTTCCAACATACAATTCTCAACATCACATTCTCAACTCATACATCACATCTACTACCAACATACAACACAAATCAGCCACATCTCATTCATAGTCCATAGTTCACAACACATCTCGTCCTCCATGCCCCTGTCATGTTCACAGCACACACATCACAATCAATAGGATAACCGGCTAGCTCACCGGCCTCCCCCACCTGCAAATACAGGGGAAACCATGTCATGAGTCTAGGGGTCACCCACCTGTTCCTCTTATTCAGAGCGACCCCACATTGGCAGGGCAACTCTCCTGCATCCACAACCAGCGATTCATAATATCATAGCACCCGCACTCATTTCCCAACCATCCTAATTCTCATTTCTATGTCAATTCATTACTTAATTCACTTCAGTTCACACCCAACCCCAAACCATAGCAATCAACATCAACAATCAACCGCGACAATCATCAATAGCAATCAAGTACATTCACAGAACAATTTATCCCCTTTTACGCTCATCGTTTTCATGCATAACCTAGGTTTTGTTCTAAGTCCAATTAAAACTCCTCATGCTGTCCAAACTACTTACACAACGCTAAGCCCTCACCTGAAATAGAAGACGAGGCTCTAATCGTCTTCTAGTTCCCCAGAAACTCGATTCCCAACCACCAAACTCGTAGCTCTACCCTTCCTTACTGCTCACGACCTACACCCAGAAACCCAAAATGGAGGTTAGCGATCTCTTCTCCTCGTCGCTACGAATCCATAGCAACAAACGGAACTCAATTCCGACCTCTACAGCTCCCGGAATCACCCTTCGAAGGTTGCTCGCTCTAGGTTCGTCAATGGCTTTTCGGGGAGAGAGAAAGGGAAAAGAAATTGTGAATTTCCGTGCAAATCCGTCCTTTTATGCACGAAAAGTGCGCCTGATATGTCAAAATGTGCGCCGGCGCACATTGACCCCCAAAAGGCGCACATTTTGAATATTCCGCCGAAAGTTTGCTGAATTAATTGAAAAGTGCGCCTGGCACTTCTAAATGTGCGCCTGCGCACTTTAGGGCCCAAAATCAGCACTTTTTGGTGCATCACCGTTCCCCTCTTTGCAACTTCAACCCAACTTAAACCCGAATGACCCGAAACCCAAGGGGAGCTTAAGAGCACAGATTCCAGTACCCTAGTCTACCGATCTTGAGTTCCAAACCGTTTGGTTGAGCGGGGATGTTACAAGTCTCCACAACTTCAAGGATTTCGTCCCCGAAATCATCCCTAACTCATCCTAGCAATAAGATACCGAACACACAGCTAAAATCGCAGCAATCCAAGTATCCTATTGACTTCCGAAATTCCTAACGACGAACCACCAGCCTTCCTTTAACTACTCATCAGCCCTACACCCACTCCCACACTCTACTCTCACCGAGCACACCCTAGACCTTCTTGGAACCGACACCACAACAAGCAACCACAAAAGCATACATCAAGGGGAATTAATACCTGAATCATACACTTCCACTAACTCCGCGTACCGCCGCCTCATACTCTCCTCAGTCTCCCAAGTAGCCGACTCGCTCTCATGGTTCCTCCATACCACCTTAAGCTGCGGAATCCGCTTATTCCTCAAGACCCGGACTTGCCTATCCACGATCGCGACTGGCTTCTCCTCATAAGTCAAGTCTTGCTCAATCTCCACCTCCTCCGGCTGAATTACATGAGAAGGGTCCCCATGATACCGCCTAAGCACGCTCACATGGAACACATTGTGTATCCTTTCCAACTCCCTCGGCAAAGCCAACACATAAGCCACCGGACCCGACTTAGCGAGGATCTCATAAGGACCGATGTACCGAGGCGCCAACTTCCCTTTTCTACCGAAACGCATCAGCCCTTTCCACGGCGACACCTTCAAAAATACCTTCTCCCCAACATTGAAACTCAACTCTCTAGCACGACCGTCGGCATACGCTTTTTGCCTATCTTGAGCTGCTCTCAATCTCTCCTTGATAACCTTAACCCGATCAGCCGTCTCTTGCACAACTTGAGGACCCGACAACACCCTCACACCTTCCTCATCCCAACACAAAGGCGTCCTACACTTCCTCCCATACAAGGACTCAAAAGGAGCGGACTTCAAACTACTATGATACGAGTTATTATAGGCGAACTCAATCAAAGGTAGCAATTCAGTCCAAGGGGTTTGAAACTCCATAGCACAGCTTCTCAACAACTCCTCCAAAGTAAGGATCGTTCTCTCCGATTGCCCATCCGTCTGAGGATGATACGCCGTCGAGAACTTGAGCTTAGTTCCCAATGCTGTATGCAGCCCCTCCCAAAAATGAGACGTGAAACTCGGATCCCGATCAGAGACGATGGATTGAGGAACCCCATGCAACCTTACCACCTCTTCTATATATAACTTTGCCAACACCTCCACACTAGGCTTAAACCGAATGGGTATGAAATGCGCAACTTTCGTCAAACGATCGACTATTACCACACGGCATCCTTCCCCTCTCTAGTCGGCGGAAAACCCGATACAAAGTCCATGGTGATGTCCGCAAACTTCCACTCCGGAATAGGTAGGGACTGAAGTAACCCACCCGGAGCTCTATGTTCCGCCTTCGCCTTCTGACAAACCAAACAAGTCGCCACATAACGAGCCACATCCTTCTTCATTCCTGGCCACCAAAAACTTAACTTCAGATCATTGTACATCTTTGTCATCCCGGGATGCATAGCATACATCGAGGAATGAGCCTCCTCCAAAATCCCCTTCCTCAATTCCTCTACTTCCGGCACGCACACTCGACCCTTGCATTTCAACAATCCGCCAACTACCTCAAATCCATTATCCATGCCTTTTTCAACTTCCCCTCGAATAGCCACCAGAGTAGCATCCTTGAGCTGCTCCTCACCAATCCTATCATTCAGCATAGGCCTAATGTTGAGCTTGGCAAACAAACTTCCCACATCATCTAACTGCATCTCTACCCTTAAAGCTCTAAGATCCACCAACTCCTTTCGACTTAAAGCATCCGCAACCACATTAGCTTTACCAGGATGGTAGTCAATGGTACAGTCATAATCCTTTAAGAGCTCCACCCAACGCCGTTGCCTACCATTCAGCTCCTTTTGATCCATAAGGTGCTTAAGACTCTTGTGATTTGTCATGATCTTAAACGTCTCACCATACAAATAATGCCTCCACAACTTCAAGGCGAACACCACTGCAGCTAACTCCAAATCATGGGTTGGGTAGTTCACCTCATGCACCCTAAGCTGTCGGGAGGCATAAGCGACAACCTTCCCATTCTGCATCAACACACAGCCCAATCCTTGCAAAGACGCATCACTAAACACCACATACTCTCCACCTTCTACTGGCAAAGTCAACACCGGAGCTGAGGTCAACTTCTTCTTCAGCTCCTCAAAGCTCCTCTGACATTCCTCGCTCCACTCATACCTCGACTCCTTCCTCAACAACTTATGTAAAGGAGACGCTATGGTAGAGAACCCCTCTACAAACCTTCGGTAGTAACCAGCTAACCCCAAGAAGCTCCTCAGTTGCGACATATCCTTAGGTGGAGACCAATTAACCACCGCTTCAATCTTCTTTGGGTCAACCTCCACGCCTCTTTTAGAAACCACATGCCCAAGAAACAATACTTCTTCCAACCAAAAGGCACACTTCAAGAACTTGGCAAATAGTTGCTGCTCCCTCAACCTATGAAAAACAATCCTCAAGTGCTCTTCATGCTCCTTCCCAGTCTTAGAATAAATGAGGATATCATCGATGAACACTATCACGAACTTATCCAAATATTCGTGAAAGACCTTGTTCATGAGAGCCATGAACGCGGCGGGAGCATTGGTGAGACCAAACGACATCACCAGAAACTCATAGTGTCCATAGCGGGTCCTAAAGGCTGTCATTGGCACCGATCCTTCCTCCACCTTCAACTGGTGATAACCCGACCTCAAGTCTATCTTCGAGAACACTTCAGCCCCTTGCAATTGATCGAAGAGATCGTCTATCCTTGGAAGTGGGTAACGATTCTTGATCGTCGCCTTGTTCAACCGCCTATAGTCAATACACATCCGCATCGACCCATCCTTCTTCTTCACAAACAACATCGGTGCCCCCACGGTGATACACTTGGGCGGATGAACCCCTTATCCAAGAGCTCCTGCAATTGCTCCTTCAACTCCTTTAACTCCGCCGGTGCCATGCGATAAGGTGGAATAGAGATTGGAGCAGTTCCAGGGACCAACTCTATATTGAACTCCACCTCACGCTCGATCGGTGCCCCAGGTAGTTCCTCAAACACATCCGCGAACTCCCGAGCTACAGGTACCTTCTCCAACTCCTCATTTCGTTCAACTGACACTTGCACCAACAAAGCCTCACACCCTTCTTGAATCAGAGAAAAAGCTTGCATTGCTGAAATTACTCCCATAGGTGCGGACTCCCTCTTCCTAACATCCTTGAACACCACCTGGCCAACACCTCCCACCTGAAGCAACACCTCCTTCTTCTGACAATCAAGCAAAGCCCCATGCCTAGCCAACCAATCCATGCCGAGGATAACGTCGAATTCATTGAAAGGAAGCACCACCAAATCAGCCAAGAACTCTACACCTCCCACTAACACTTTACACCCGCTACACACTCTATCCACCCGAACAGAAGTCCCCAAAGGAGTTCTGACGCCCCAACTAACACCCAAACTACTAACTACAACACCCAAACTACTCAAACATTTCTCAGACACAAAGGAATGGGTTGACCCCGAATCAAACAGAGCATAAACTGAAAGGCCCAAGATCGAGATCATACCAGTCACCACGTCGTTCGCATTCTCTGCCGCACCCCTGGTAAGAGCATAAAGCCTCCCTTGCTCCCCTCCAGCTCCAACAGGTGTGGCATTAGCTCCCGTCCCTCGACCAGCACCCCTACCAAAGCTGCCTCCTCCTCTCCCTCCGTAACTCCCAGACGGAGCTCTAGGGCCCTGCACCGATCCCACAGACTGAGCTGGGGTAGCTCTCTTGGTTGGACAGTTCAGACTCCTGTGTCCGCGCTGCCCACAAGTGTAACAGGTCACACCTGCCAACAGATGGCAAACTCCGAAGTGACGCTTCCCACATTTGTCACATAGTGGTAACCAAGACGGTGCTCCTCCCGAACGGACTGTGCCACTAGTACGAGCAGGGCAAGCCACACTCTTATGACCTGGTCGGCCACAAGTGAAACAAGTCATCGTACCCCTCATTGGCATCGACTGGCTGCCCCTGAACCCAGAAAAGAAGTCTGAGTTCTCTTCGCCGGGTAACTGTGAATGGCAGACTGAGTAGGAGGGGCAGTTGCCTTCCTCTTCTTCTCTTCCCTCTTTCGGTTCTCCAACCTCTCCCTCTCTAGCGCCGCCGCCTTAACCGACACTAAACTCCCCATATCAGCGGTGGTGACTCCCTCCTGAATCTCCACTCTCAACCCATTCTTGAACTTGCTAATGAGCTTCCTCTCCTGGTTAGCCCCTCATCATACCACTTAGAGAGAGAAGTGAACTCTATGTAATATGCCAGAACGGACTTCTCCCCTTGCTCCAAACTCATGAATTCCTTGGCTTTCTCCTCACGCCAAAGGTCCGGGCAAAACTGATCATGAAACACCTCCACAAACTCATCCAACTCCATCTCTGGCGGAACCACTCGACTCTATGGCATCGACCTCCACCAGTTCAGTGCATGCCCCTTAAGCAGAAAAGTCATTGCCTGCACCTTTAACCCTTCCTCAAGTTCCATTTGCAGGAACTTGTATTCACATTCCTGGAGCCACTGCTCTGCCACCTCAGGATCAGCTGCTTCCCCAATGAACTCCCCAAAATTCCATCCCTTCAACAGACTCGGCTGAAACCTAGGTGCTCCTCCTCCAAAACCCGAGTTCCCAGTGGACCTACTTCCCCTTGCTTGACTGGATTCACTACAGGAGGACATTAAACATTTCAGTTGACCGCTCAAGAAACTTTAAACAACTCAATTCACCACTTGATTTCAAAACATCCCACCCATTTAAAACAGTTTGACCAAAAACCCTTGGAATGTCGGTCCCGTACCGATGTCTCATCCTCCCTCCCAACGAGGTTAATTACTCCCCAAAGAGAGAAGATAATCAACCGGTACAGCAGCGACAACCAGGCTCTGATGGATACTGTAACACCCGTCCTGAATCAACCCGAGTAAACCCGTGGTTGAACCGGTCCCAGGTACTACCGAGTAAAAACAAGGGTAAATCAGTGAAATTGGCGGTGATCAAAAGACAGTAAAAACATGGAAGGCCTCCATAGAAACGCGAAACTGAAATCCGAGTACAATTCAAACCATCATAAATCCTCCAATCCAACATAAATCAGAAAGTACATAAAACCCCCAAAATTCCATAGTCAACTGAAATGAACAGAAAAGTCAACTCCGCGTAATCCTAGTCTTCACCTCATGGCTTCCGTCCAGAACTTCACGAAATCAACCTCGAACTCAAACTCCTCAGCCACCTCTACTAGCCACGAGATCCTGAAAGGGGAAAAGGGGTCAATTTCCTATTGAAATTGAGTGAACCCACTGGGCCTACCTACACGTTGTCCTACTCTATGGAGCGGTCCCAACTCCGCACAAGACATCCAACAATGGAACCAAACCAACCCCCCCTTTCCATATTTTAATTCCCTAAAAGCAGTCTAGGTGATCACGTTGGTCAGTTCTTGTTCTCAAGCACAATTCACAACAATAGAATCACACAGAATTAATACATCAATCCACGGCACACACAGCATCATCACATCACATCCATCAACCAAGTCACTACCACAACCACAAGCACACAAACATTCGCAATCATATTATCTAGGTGAGTTGTTAGGCGCCAAGGAGTTATCCACACCACCACCGGCCGGCCGACGCACTTCCCTACCGCATGGGAAGTCCTCGCGCTCCCCTACCGCATGGGGAACGCGTTCTCATTAACCATCATCATCATCATCAATCTCATCACTCCCTTGACACCCATGTCAAGGGGATCCACCCCAATGGATCAGACTCAACAACCAGTACCTCGGGTGGGGTAGTGTGGGCTCCTTCCGGTTCTATTTCCAACATACAATTCTCAACATCACATTCTCAACTCATACATCACATCTACTACCAACATACAACACAAATCAGCCACATCTCATTCATAGTCCATAGTTCACAACACATCTCGTCCTCCATGCCCCTGTCATGTTCACAGCACACACATCACAATCAATAGGATAACCGGCTAGCTCACCGGCCTCCCCCACCTGCAAATACAGGGAAACCATGTCATGAGTCTAGGGGTCACCCACCTGTTCCTCTTATTCAGAGCGACCCCACATTGGCAGGGCAACTCTCCTGCATCCACAACCAGCGATTCATAATATCATAGCACCCGCACTCATTTCCCAACCATCCTAATTCTCATTTCTATGTCAATTCATTACTTAATTCACTTCAGTTCACACCCAACCCCAAACCATAGCAATCAACATCAACAATCAACCACGACAATCATCAATAGCAATCAAGTACATTCACAGAACAATTTATCCCCTTTTACGCTCATCGTTTTCATGCATAACCTAGGTTTTTTCTAAGTCCAATTAAAACTCCTCATGCTGTCCAAACTACTTACACAACGCTAAGCCCTCACCTGAAATAGAAGACGAGGCTCTAATCGTCTTCTAGTTCCCCTAGAAACTCGATTCCCAACCACCAAACTCGATAGCTCTACCCTTCCTTACTGCTCACGACCTACACCCAGAAACCCAAAATGGAGGTTAGCGATCTCTTCTCCTCGTCGCTATGAATCCATAGCAACAAACGGAACTCAATTCCGACCTCTACAGCTCCCGGAATCACCCTTCGAAGGTTGCTCGCTCTAGGTTCGTCAATGGCTTTTCGGGGAGAGAGAAAGGGAAAAGAAATTGTGAATTTCCGTGCAAATCTGTCCTTTTATGCACGAAAAGTGCGCCTGATATGTCAAAATGTGCGCCGGCGCACATTGCCCCCAAAAGGCGCACATTTTGAATATTCCGCCGAAAGTTTGCTGAATTAATTGAAAAGTGCGCCTGGCACTTCTAAATGTGCGCCTGCGCACTTTAGGGCCCAAAATCAGCACTTTTTGGTGCATCACCGTTCCCCTCTTTGCAACTTCGACCCAACTTAAACCCGAATGACCCGAAACCCAAGGGGAGCTTAAGAGCACAGATTCCAGTACCCTAGTCTACCGATCTTGAGTTCCAAACCGTTTGGTTGAGCGGGGATGTTACAGATACTACACTGATTGGGAGACTCTTGCTCAGGACTTCGTCGAAGAGTACTTCCCTCCTGCCAGAACAACAGCCTTCAAGGACAGCATCGCCAGATTCTTTCAGAAGGAAGGAGTAAGCTTGTATGAAACTTGGAATCAATTCCAAGAACTTCTCTACAACTGTCCTCACCACGGTTTCGAGCATAGACAGTTAGCTAAAATCTTTGCTCGAGGTCATCGTGAAGAATCTGCCAAATGGGTCAATTCCCTAGCTGAAGGGGATTGCACTACACTTACACCTGAAGCTGCTCTTCTTCATTTCACGAACTGTGCTTCCAAGTCAAGGAACTGGGAGCGACAATCTGAAGGATCAAGAAGCAAGCTCGACCTAGAAGCAACCATCAAGGCAGAAGTAGAGAAGCATCTGAAGAAGTCATCTACACCCATCAAGCCGCCAGCAGCCTCTGTCTATGTTGCTGATTATGAATGGGGTGGAGCTTGTGCGCATAATGGAGGCCGATGCCAGAATTTTGGTAAGACAGAAGTCTGGTCCGCCGAAGAAGTCAATTTCGTTCAACAAGGCTTCAACAACAATCAGAATGGTTATGTTGGCTACCGCAACTTCAGACAGCATGGGAATTATCAAGATCGACCCCACTACAATACTGGCCCCAACCACAACCACAACCAGAATAATCGACCAGCTGGTCCAGCTAGGATCAGAAGCCTAACCATCCGTCGGGAGGTGTCTACCAGCCGCCACACCGTAATCCGGGTAACTATGGAACTGCTCCTGGTAATCGCCAGAACCAATATCTAAATAATACCTATATAGGTTAGCAGCACTAGAAGGATAACAACGTCAGTGAACTCGACAAGAAGTTCAGTCAGATCATCACCAGACTTGATGATCATGACAGTCAGTTCAAAGCTCAAGCTCTCCTCAACCAAGAACAGATTGCATCCGGTCAAAGAATTGAGCAAGCAGTGAACCATATCTCTAGCATGCTAACATCTGGTTGTCCATTTGCCCAACTTCCAAGCCAAACTGAGCCGAATCCAAGAAAGGAGCAAGCTAAGATGGTATCTGTTCAAGATTTTACAGATTCACCTACTAATGCTTCTTCTAATTTTTGCAGGACCGTTGAAACTCCGGAGAAGAAGGAAGCACCGAAAGTGGCGCCTAAGGAGTATGATCCTCCTCTTGCTCCGTACTACGTGAAGCCTCCTTTTCCAAGAGCATTGCTTCCAAATGCGAGGATCGAGACTGGCATGAAGGGAAACAAAGAAGGATATCCTGCCATCCGTAGCAAGAAGCCTTCCTCGCCTTATCCAGCTAAGTGCTCGATCCTGGTTCTTTCACGCTACCTCTAGTCATTAATGATATTGAGATAGAATGTTGTTTGGTTGATCTAGGCGCATCTGTTAATGTTATGCCTATGAGTTTGTATAAGAAATTGAACCTAGGAGAACTTGAACCGACTAGCATACAACTTGTCTTTGCTGATAGTTCATTGAAAACCCCTAGAGGAGAAATCAAAGACATGGTTACTAAATGTGGTCCTTTCACTTTCTTAGCTGACTTTGTGATCATAGATACTAGCGAAGAGGATTCTACTATTCTCATAGGTCGACCTTTCATGGCAACAACCGGAATGCAAATTAACATTCCAAATGGTTCGTTGACATTGAGGGTTGGTAAAGAAACGATAACATTTCGCCTTAAGGATGGAATGAAATATGCTCCTAGGAATGAAGAATCTCATTGTCTTGCTGTTGAAACTGTGGAGTTGACTCCGGTCAACTCCATTACTAATGTCTCTTCTAGTATTTCTAGATCAATTGTTACTGCAGATGTTGAACAGATTGTTAAGAAGAAACCAGAAATTTCGGTTCAGAAGCCGCCAAAGAAGAAGGAACTGAAAGCCTCTTCTTCACCGCCAAGCAAGGAGTCTGGCAGGTCACGGAGGAAGAATCATCAGAAGAATAAGACTCAAATGGTCTGGAGACCAATTGCACCGCCACCTTCTACTGAGCCAGCCACACCACCAATTCTTTCCGAGCTACCGGCGCCGGAGCAAGTAATAAAGGAGAAGTCGAAAGCATCTCCTAAGGAAACACCGACGATCACTGATCCTGGTGATATGAAGCCGGAAGTTAAAGAGAAGACGAAGCCGATCATTCTCATTCCTTCCACCGTCTTCCTTGTAGAGGATGATCCCTTGAAAGAACTTTTTGGTCCGTTCAAGATCATCGATCACCTTCCCGATGGATGCACCAAGCTAATACACGCTAACAGGAAGAGATTTACGCTTAACGGAGATGCCCTGAAGCTCTACTTCATGAACTCCGACGCTAGCGTTAAGGAGAACCTAAGTTGGGATGTCTCCTAATATCGTCCAGGTATCCTCCAGCTCAAGGACGTTAATCAAAGAGCGCTTCGTGGGAGGCAACCCACGACTGGAGTCAGTTTTTGATTTGTGTCAAACTCATTGTTTTAGAGTCAGTTCGGGGGAGCCAAAAGTGTAAGTTTGTTTGATTTCATATTTTTTTTGTGTAGCCTGTGTGTCATCGTTTCAATCTCAAGTTGTTTGAGGTTGTTATGATTTTTGTCGATTTAATTGTGATTTTCTGAAGTTTGCCGGGATTGCGAAAATATTTTCAATCGTGCCGGTCAAATTTTTCAACGAAAACTGTACCATTTTTCGGCAAAAACTGCCCTTTAAATCCCACTGTGTTTTCTGATCGATTTTAGTTAAACTTTTCGGCGAAAACTCCTTGAGTAAAAAGTTATAACTAGCTAGGATCAAATGGCTAAACTGTTAAATCAAGTAATTAAGTTGTGCAAATCAATGTTAAGTTCTTTAAAGTGCTGAAAATAAAGCTAGGCAAGCCCGACACCTAAGTGAAGTGTTCGGGTTGAGCACTAGCATAAGCACAAATACTGTGAGCTAGGCAGGTCCAACACCTAAGTGAAGTGTTTGGTATCGAGCACTAGTATGCAGTAAATAAATTGAAGGAAAAGGTCGAAACTTGAAATAAATTGTTGTTTAAATCGGTCCTAACTAGAACATATAACGTACAGATCTAGAAACGGATGAAGTCGAGTCGATAGCCACGTCACTTTCCATACCTCCGCATCCACATCATGGCTAGAGCTTAAAGTCTTTTTGATTAGAATTGGTGTTATCATAGTCGGTTAATCATGATTAATTATTTTGCCAAGAAACGAGCTTTAATGAAACCACTACTTGAAGTGTGCAGAAATTAGTGAGATCGAAAACTTGTTTGGTTGATGTTCTTGCATGTGTAGGTCACTCTTTCTACGTGGAACAGTCTAAACCAAATCGTTAGAATTGAATCTCAGTTTAATCTCGTGTCATTTGTGAATTTGAGTGTGTTCTACTTCAGTTTGTTTGAGGACAAGCAAAAGCTTAAGTGTGGGGTATTGATGACACTCGATTTGACGTGATTATCAACCTCATTTAAGCGACATTTTCTTACTTGAAACGTGGTTTTAGGGGTAAAATAGCGAATATTCACTCAACTACCCTATTTCCTACCGATTTGGTTACTTTGGCCCTTTTTGGGTCAATTTGATGGTTTTCTAGTGTTTTTGTAAGAGCACAGGTTTCTGCCGTCAAATACGTAGCCACGGACGTATTCAAGACCTCAAGGAGTGAACCAGAAATCAAACCAGAGTCAGAACCGAAGATCCAACTGCCCAGCACAATATTTTCGCCGAAAATACTATGAAGTTTTCGGCGAAAATACCTTCAGAAAACCCACAGACGGAATGAGCTGAATTGCACTGAAGTTTTCGGCGAAAACACTATAATGTTTTCACCGAAAAGTTATGAAGAAATCAGCCGACGGAAGCATCAATTTACAAAGGAATTTTCGCCGAAAATAATCCCTTATTTTCGGCGAAAATAATAGAACAAATCCGGCGACTTAGGGTTTAAGTATAAATACTTAAACCGGCGGCCCATGAGGGGAATGAACTCATTATTCATATTTTCACAAATCAGACTTTTGAGAGTCAGCCGACTCTAGAGTCGATAGATAGAGTTTAGAGAGTTTGAAGATTCGTGGAGAGATCGTGACGCCATCCTTCCACCTTGGAGAGCTCGGAGCTTAAAGTTAAAGATTACCGGAGATTGAAGCTTCATGGATTCGTCAAATAGGTTTTACAGTTCTTCTCTGTTCTTCCTACCTGAGATGTATTCCTTGTTTGTTTTCGATTCTCTCGTGTCTGATATGAGTAGCTAAACTTGTAGAGCTTAGATTAGATGAACCCTAAGTGACCCATGGCTTTAAAGCGGTCACGGATCGGCGGTGATTAGATTCGAAATTCAATCAGTTCTTTTTCATGTTTGATTTGTTCTTCATTGTTCATGTTTCTTGTCTGGATTGATCACCTAGATTAGATTCTGGTTAAGTTAAGGATAGAAGCGAACGCTCGCCTTACTTTAGAATATCGAATTGGCCAATTAACCTTATAATTGGAGTGTGCCTTTCGTAGGAACCGGTTAGGGTTAATCCACTGCAAGAGTAACTCATAAATCGTTAGTAATTGCACCAGTTAATTAAGTCGTTGCGAGAGGCGACCGTACCCGGGCGACTAGTTAATCTTGGTAGTTAGAACGGATAGAGCGAACGTTCGCCGGTCTTAAACCTAAGGGTAAGGAGTTATGGTGGTGTTTAGAAGCCGATTGAATTAGAATTGAAAACCGCTGGTCTTGTGATTGTCGTGCCTTGGTGATCTAAGGGGGATTCGAAATCTAAGTTCGTCTATCTTCTCGTTAGTCAACCTTTTACTTTTCTGTCTTTTATTTTCCTTTGTTCATTAGATTAGAAGTGTGGAACTCACACCACGCACTAAGTGCTTAAACCTGAATAAATTATCAGCTTTTTTGAGTAGTCAATTAGTAGAAACCCTGTGGAATACGATCTACCCTAGCTTCACAGCTTGGTAGTATTTGATACCGCTAAAACTGCAGCATCACAACTAGAAGAAAGAATCGGCACAAAAGAAAAAAAATAGAAAAAGAAGAAAAGAAGCAAATTTTGAAAAAAAAATGAGAAAGAAGAAAAATTAGAAAAGTTTTAAGTTTTAGTTCAAATAAACGTTCTTCTCCCTACATATGGAAGAACGAATTCAAAAGAAAAGTCAGAAAAGAAAAAATATGCAAAGAAAATAAAGTGCTAGGTTGCTTGAGGGTATCATAGGACGAGCGTACACTATTCCACCCGTGTCTGGTTAGACGGTAGGAAACCATAGGCTAGATTCGAGGGAAGTTAGTCAAAAGATACACCGCACCAAAGCCATCATCATACATTCCCATCATCCATCTCATTATAAACCCTTGTAGTGTAGAATTCGTTACAGTCCTAGCAGGGAAGTCCTTCTTGACTAGTTCCTCGTGTTGTCACATTGGTGGAGATGTGCTCGAAATGCAAACTTATGACAGAATTCAGTAATAGAAAATGATTGAGAGCATAAACGCGTCCTTAAACACAGAGAGTGAGAGTTACATTGTACTATATATTCCCTGTGTGAGGAGTCTGGTCGGTCAGGTCAAATTCGTGCATAATTGGTTACTATTACTTGTCGTGTGCAGTTTTTAGTGAGACCAGGTTGTTTGGCTGATTAGTATGCATGTTAGGTTACCTGTTCTAGGAATTATCTGTCTAATAATTCATTGTGTGTGCTTAAACTTCAATTTAATCGATCTTATCATCTGTGAACATGAGTGTGTTCTATTCAGTTTGCTTGAGGACAAGAAAAACCTTAAGTGTGGGGTATTTTGATGACACTCGATTTGACGTGATTATCAGCCTCATTTAAGCGACATTTCCTTGCTTAAGACATGGTTTTTAGGGTAGAATAGCGAATATTCACTCAACTACTCTATCTCGTGCCATTTGTGTTACTTTGGCCCGTTTCGGGTCTATTTGATGGTTTTCTAGTGTTTTCATGTTAGCACAGGTTTTTGCCGTCAAATAAGTAGCCAAGGACGTGTCTAAGGCGTTGGAAGCTCGGAAGGAATCGCACCGGAATCGATCCAAGGAGTCAATCTAGTCGAACCAAACCATGCTCCCATTTACACTGAAGTTTTCAGCAAAAACTCCAAGTTTTCGCCGAGAACCCTAAGGTCCGAAAATCACAGGAGATACCAGCCGAGCAGTCAAGTCATTTACAAGGGAATTTTTGGCGAAAACTTCATAGGTTATCGGCGAAAATTCCAGAAAAAATCTGGCGGTATTAGGGTTAAGTATAAATACTTAACCGGCGGCCCAATTAGAGAGAGAGCTGATAATAATCATAATTTCAGAATTCTGTCGAGTTCTGGAAAAGAGTTTTAGAGTTAGAAGAGCCAGGAAGAGATCGTGACGCCATCCCTTCACCTCGGAGACTCGGAGCTAGGATTGAAGATTACCAGAGATCGAAGTTCTGCGGGAGTCGTCTTACTTAGGTTTTTCAGATCCTTTTCTGTTCTTCCTCTGTTCAAGATGAACTCTGTCTTTGTCTTTGATTCTTTTGCTATGAACATGAGTAGCTAAACTCTTAGAGCTTAGACTAGATGAACCCTAAGTGACCCAGGTCTTTAAAGCGGTCATGGATCGTCGGTGATTAGATTCAAAGTTCAATCAGTTTCTCTTTCATGTTTGATTTGTTCTTCGTTGTTTATGTTTCTTGTCTGGATTGATCACCTAGATTAGATTCTTATTAAGTTAAGGATAGAAGTGAACGCTCGCCTTACTTTAAAACACCAAATCAAACAATTAACCTAATCATTGGAGTATGCCTCTCGTAGGAACCAGTTAGGGTTAATCCACTACAAGAGTAACTCATAAATCGTTAGTAATTGCACCAGTTAGTTAAGTCGTTGCGAGAGGCGACCGTACCCGGGCGACTAATTAATCTTGGTAGCTAGATCGGATAGAGCGAGCGTTCGCCATTCTTAAACCTAAGGGTCAGGAGTTATGGTGGTGTCTTAGAATTGATTGAATGAGAATTGAAATCCACTGATCTGTTGATTGCCTATGCTCTGGTGAACAAAGGGGGATTCGAAGTCTAAGCTTGTCTGTCATCTTTGTTTAATCAACCAATTTTCCAATCGGTTTCTTAGTTTAATTTTTAGTTTCCTTGCATTTTCTTAGATTAGGAAGTCGTGGAACTCACACCACGCACAAAGTGTTAAGCCTGAGTAAATTGCCTTTATATTTGAGTAAGCAATTATTAGAAGACCCGTGGAATATGATCTACCCTAGCTTCTAGCTTGGTAGTTATTTGATCAACCGCTCTGCGACGTTCATCAACCACTCTCATTCTATCGGTTACTAACCCTAAACCACTCGAGCACTACCTAAACATCTACACTATATCGTTACAGAAACCTTTCTCAATCTAATTTTCAAAACCCAAGCAAACTTTTCAGAAAAGCGAAACTTTAATGAATTCCTTTTTAATCCACTCAAAATCAAAATTCAAGATGTTCTGTCTAAAATTAATCTAAAAAACCTTTAAAATCAAATGCAGAAAACCAAACTCTATTTTAGTTTAAAATACCCAAATACTTTCAAACCCCTAAACACTAGTACAATTGAAACACTCACCAACTTTCGAAACAAGAACGCTAAACAAAATGAAACCACAGAATCTCATAACTCGACTTCAAAAAGGTGACAGCAATTTCAAACTTCTTTCATACCCACCAAGAACCCAAAACAACAACTTACCACTCCCAAACCAAAATTAGTAAACCCAACTCTATATTAGTTAAAATACCAAATCATTAAAACGCTCTTCAAATCCGCTATACCAATTACTCAAAGAACTAATACTAAGACTTGACACTAAAATCACATTGACAAACCAGACCAAGAAATACTCGTTTCCCAGAAGCTCAAACCCTTAAATCCTTCTAACTTTTCCAACATGGAACAAAAATCAAAACTTACTGGATAGATTAAAATTGTAACACCCTCTCTTTGAAATAAAGGGAAAATACCAAATTACCCTTTAAGACAGCGGAAAACATAAAACCAAACGAGGGTGCTACGCTTAATTAAAATAATTCAACAAAATGCCTTGGCCAAGGACCTTGAAAAATAAACTTAAATAGAACTTGCAAAACTTTTAAATAAAACTTGAAATCATAAAAACATAACTGGATAACTGAGCCCTAAACACTTGGGCAAAACTTAACTGAAAACAAGTCTCGAGAAAACATAAAAACATTTGTCTCAAGTCCAAGTCTGACATTACTGTAGACACCACTCCAACCTGAATCAGCTCCCCAAGGCTCAAGCTCGAAACAACTCCAAATAACCTGGTGGGTGGCTCGGGGTCAGTCTTTCGTGCTCAAATCAATAAAGAAACATGAAAGCGATCCCGATAACTTAGGATCAATCAATCATATTACTAAGAAACAATAACACTTCTAGACATGCATCACTGGCTATTCATAACCTAGTGCACAACCTTACTTGTAAAATAGTTCATGAAGTAACTTATGATAATACTCATGGCAATCACAATTTTAACTCCATTAATCATCTCAAAAGACTTATAGACTTGTACTAATGCATCATGACTCTTAAGCGAATAGAGTTCTTTAAACATGGCTAAGTAGAGATCATCACTATTAAGTCTTAATCATAACCTAGAGCGGATTATTAATAAACTCAATAATATCATATATTAATACTCAACAAGGATGCATAAATCATATAGCACAACAAGCACATACCATGACTTAATAAAGCATCACTTATCATAATCGGATCATGAATACTTACCCTTTTCACATAACTAGTCATTAATCTGAAACTAAAAAAAAACATAGCTCACTTAAAATCATCTCAAGACTTCATACATCAGCTTACTATTCATCTTCTAGGTAGGGTCAACTATCATATAATTAAACTTGCAATAACTAAGGTAATTTACACAATATTGGCTAGTAGTATTCGTGATAATCTAAGCAACACATTATCATCACAGTACTTCTCATGGAACATTTACTGAGCTATCAACATGAAAATCATAAAACAAACTCATCATACATGAAGTCACAATCTGAACCAACACTGAATTCATATTTACTGCACATGACTTGAAATTGAGGAACATGAACATAACACTTCATACATCACTTGACTTAACTTATTTCTGATAAGCTTTTACTTTGGGGCCCCAACTCAACTAACTAGCCTTACCGCCCCCTGAAAACTGATAAAGGGACTCTCTGGTCCAACTGAAAACTGATAAAGGGACTCTCTGGTCCAACTGAAAACTGAGGGCAACTCTGGCCCAACTGAAAGGGACTCTCTGGTCCAACTGAAAACTGTGGGCCAATCTAGCCCAATAACATGCTGAGGGTCGCCGGCGACCAATACTGAAAACTGGGGTGGGGCGGAGGTCTAGCTAGAGAGTACCATTTTATTAATCCACCTATGACTTGTCTATGTGAGGTGTGTGACTATCCTAAACATACAACCTTAATGATATGAATAAAAGCGTAACATGCACGTGTGAACACATCATGATTAACATGACTAGAAACATAACAGCCATAGCCTTAATCTTAAGAACATAATCATCACATGCACATAAATGACAATTACATGACCAAAACCATAAACAATCATAACTTTAATCACATTAACATAACATAAACGTGTAAACAAATCATCATCAGTATAACTTTAGAGACACGTTATCAATTCACCTAATAGTTGTCTATTTGAAGAATTACTGGCTAGCCCTAACATGGCATGGACATAACATTATTAACCAAATAGAATATTAACTATAACCACCAACATTAATCATGCAACTTAACATAACTTAATAAAGGCATAACATAAAGTTAGCAATGACTATATATTATCCTCTTAAACTAATCCACCTATACTTATCTTTATGGGGCTCGACACTCAATCATGTATACAGCTTCATAATAATTATACCCAATTCATAAACCAAACATGACATCATTAACCACGTAAAGTAAACAAGCCACGATAAGATACTACCATGTTAATCCAACCATCTTATATTTGTCTATATGAGGAGTGACACTCAAACATTCATACAACTTAATTATATGAACATAATCATACGTGCACATGAGGATAAGTCATCAATCAACATGACCAGAACATAATAACCATAACTTAGAGAAGAGTACTCTCTCTATCTACTGTTAAATAATTACCTTGGGTTTCGTACCTGGGGGATTCTACTTTCCTTGGTGATTGGGCCTGTGATCAATAAGCTCTTACTTCGCCTCGAAAGTGCGTAGGTAGATTCAAAGTTTCCGACAAAAGATAATTTCTTTTTGATTGGGTTCCAGACTCCGGGCTTAAGAGCCGAATTAGCCATTGGGATTGGTGTAAAGACAAGACTGATTGAGATTCGTAATTAAGGTAATCATAGCAACGACATGATAAGAGACACATTATTAACTTGCCTAGAAATTGTCTAGGTGAATAGTTACTAACTAATGCTTACTTGGTATGGACATAATATTACTACACAACTAAAACATGCAATACATCAATCAAACATGGATCGTGAAACTTAACATAACACAACAAAAGCATAATATAATTTACGACGTAAAGTAACTAGCAACGACAAGATATTACCCCCTTTAACCAACCCACCTTCATTCAAGCGGGAGAAACTCAACGTAGAGAATCTGGTCTAGGGAGTCGAACTTCTTCAAGAACCTAAAGACAAGAGACTCAATTAGATTGAGACCGACTATTGATAGGACAGTCTTGGCGATGGGTTGACGACTTGAAAAGGACCACTTCACAACTAATCATGAAGTGTGACGGCGGCTTTACTTGATGACAATTATCAATTAAATCTATTAACTTAAAAAATTACTTTACTGATTTAAAATTCATTCGATTAATTCCTTGATTAAATATCCTCTAATATATATTCTAATTCAAATCTCATGTCTTCTTACTAATTGAAATAACCTTTATTATTACTCTTTAATCTTCGCCTTATATTATAATTGGTCCAATTTAACATCCTCTTACTATTAACTTTATTTATAATCATACTAATAATTCTATTAATTTTCTTTTGTTTAAGAAGTATATTATTAATCCTACTCAAGTCTAAATTCGAGACAAGATAAGAGAGATCATATTTTAATTGTTATTATTACTCGTATTACCTAATTCTTGAAATAAACTATTAATATCATCTCAATTAAGAATTGCATTTCAACATAGCCTAGTTATCTAATTTAGAGATGAGAAATGTAAGACCACTATTTGATTTAATCATTTCTCTTAGATGATTTCTAAGTGAAATTAAATTATTAAATGTAACCATCTTCCACTTTATTCTTTCTATCCTCATATTATTATTACTCATACTCCATATATCTTATTTATAATTGCAATTATTATCGGTTTCTAAAATGTAGTCCTCATGTATTATTATGATAATTCCATGTATCACTAATATTCATTAGTTAACCAATAAGTTATTTTATTTATTTCTAAATTACTATGATAAATATCTTCTATAATATTCTGATAAAATTATTCACTTGTTAATATTTTAATTACGCTGGGATTTGATTTAAGCATTCTAAGATCGACAGTTAACGAATTAACTGGATTCGTAACTAACGAGACTGATTTGAACTAACTCAGAAAGTTAGTTGGGTTTGTTTTAACAAAATTCGAAAGTCACAGACCACAAGAGTAACAAGGGATAACTGATACGGACTCTTAAAGAAATTAAGTGACTTCTAGTGTGTTTACGAAACCTCTAGGGATTAACTTGTACTAATTCAAAAAGGAACTAACCAATCAGAACCGGTCTGACCGAAACTGGTCAGACTCGGACTGGTCGGACCCTCTCCTTCAACCCAACAACTGTCCGATCACCGGAACCAAGCCCAGATTCCAGCGAAGGTCGAATGCCCTTAAAACGGAGGCCCAACTCGAAATAAGACCGGGTAAAGCTTCGATTACCTCACCTGAGTTCCTCCCGAGGTTTAGAATCGTCGACTCTAAGCTGGGAGTTTGAAATAGCTACCGTCGTCGCTCGTCGGAAACTGGGTTTCAACAAAATAGATTCGGCCAATCAAAACTAAACGGAAAGGGATACCAAAGGCTTCGAACGAGTTCTTACCAACACTGGGCTCGGGACTAAAGTCGAACAAAGAGGAATGGTGAGCGAGAACGAAAGTGCTGGCTATGAACTCGGCTCCGAGACTCTCCGATTTTCTAGAAACAAGGGAGTTGGTGCAAGCTTGATTGATAAGAGAGGGGATTTAATGGTTTGACGGAGGAATTATTAAGAGGAGTGGGATTCGTTCATTGAATCAGTGTACTTGGAAGTGTAAATTATTTAGGGTCGTTTGTTACGGGGAAGGCAGAGTGGGGTATTTAGGATTGAGGAATTGAGTTTTGGGGTGGTTTGAGGAAGATTGAATACATTGTTTGGGATCAAATATTGATGACAATTGTTGTCCTATTTAAAATATAATAAATAATGAACTAAATGTTTATTGACCATCCCACCCTTTCATAACATCAACATCATATTGCAGTAGCTTACTTCAACAAAAAAAAGTGCAGTAGCTTACTTATTCTCTTTTTGCTTCACTCAGCCACTCTTAGCAATGAAAATCCTAGTACTTGATCTTCCCATCCAACTCAACATCAACCTGCACGGATACGAACCCAATCGAATTTTTGTCCATGACGTGTCTTAGAGCTAGCGATCAAACGCTCCGGTTTCATTTGCTTCCCCGTAAGCTCGTCGGAATTTCTGGGAATCGAAGAGCTAGTCAGCACGCTTCTCCTCGACGATGATGATTTGAACTCGGAGAGACCTGTCGTTTTCGTCAGTGTCATTGTTGAAGAGACGAGATTAAAGCTTCGCGAGAATTTTGCTTCTTGTTATTCGTGAGGAAGGAAAAAACAATGGAGAAAAGAGGAAAAGCAATGGGAGAAGATAGGGTATTAAGGGAAAGTTGTACATTAAATTTAAAGCAAATGCATGGTGTTTCTGACAATTGGTGGATACAAACTTTTGGAGAATACAAAAATGGAGGACAATATCTACTATTAAGGGAACAGAATAAAAACACTGATTTTACAATGCTTACCAAACATGTTTTATGAAATACAGGTTTTGTGAAACTCAAAATAATTCCCCCCAAACAAAACCAATGGATTTGATTTCCAAAGTTACAGGGAATGGAAGCAATGGGGAAGAAGACAAGTCAACTTCATTGTTTGAAGGTGAGTGCTGGGCTCCCAAAAAACGACGTCGTTTTAGCAATGGGAGAGTGTTTTGGTGCAAGGACGGAAAGATAACTAATTATGTCGCAGAGATAAGATAAAAAACTGACCTCAGGCCAGCAAGCTATCACACACTTACCGCTAGACTGCGGCCAGATATACATTTATTTTATTCTTACACCTACCAATTGTGTGATGTATAACTGACTGAATTTTCCCATAAACTGAACAAAATAAATTTGGCACTTCAATTAACGAATCACAACCTAAATAATAGATCATAATTGAACAATATTCACGACTATCATGATATCTTATTGGCTAAGAATTTTACTAGGTTATTTTAGGATTTACACAACATTCCTATGGCTAGGTTCAGTGTAACAAAAACACATTCAAACCACAATTGAAAACAAGCAGGACACCATTTGCACAAATCAAAACCTTTTCTCAACTTTCATAACACAAACAATATAGGTTTCTGTAACAATCCTTGACTCCTTCCTCAACGACTTCCAACTATCTCACCAAACACACATTCTAAAACTTCCACTTCAAGCTAGCGTCCTATCTTCTATTCTACTTCTAAAGATCAAGCACTCTCCTAACCGACACTCTATTCTCACTCAACCTTTCTTAGCACTACAACTTCTCATCCCATGACTTCCTCGTGGCTCAGGAGGACTGAAAAAAAACACATTTCAGTTGGCAACTTTCAAAACACTTTCGTTCTTCAAACTAGCTTTCACTTTCAAAATACCAACCGATTAAAACATTTGAAAACCTTGAATGCCAGTACCACATCGTTTCTGTTCTTTCCATTGAGAGGGTAGCTAATCCCCTAGAGGAAAGAATAGTTCACCTATGTAGCAGAGGCAAACCAGGCTTTGATACCACTTGTAACACCCGCCCCGAACCAACCCGACCTGAACCCGTGGTCGAACCTGTTAAGAATATCACTCGAAGATACAGCAATAAAATGAAAGGAGAAACAACATTGAAATCGATTAAAACATAAATCAAGAGAAAATTGGAAGCACCTCCATTGTTAAAATCCAAAACTTATTACAACGGTCCAAAACCAACCATGATACATTTACATTCCTGAAGTTCAAATTCATTGATACAAAACATCCCAACCCAAAATAGTCAACATAAATCCAAAATATGATCAACTTCTGGTCCAAGCCTTCGAAGATTTTCTCCACGCCAACAACACAACAACACTTGACACCCAATGTCGCACCTGAACTTTAACTCACACACTCTAACCACGTGCACCTGAAAAGAGAAACTGGGAGAGGATCAATTTCCTATTGAAATTGATTGAACCCACTGGGTTCAACTATGCGCCGAACCTACGTAAAAGAAGCGATTCCAAGCTCCTCATGAAACACAACCAATGGAATCAGACTCAACCTTTACCAGTTTTAATTCCCTAAAACAGTCTAGGTGATCACATAGGTGCAATTCTCAATTCAGCACTTACCATCCACGATACCATCCATAAATAGTAGAGAATCATAATTCACACAGTTTCACATTACTTCACAATACCACTCACAATTCACAATCAGTACTTTCACACACAACAGTCACACACATTCACATTACACACACTCATCATCCACATCCCAATTCACTAAGTGGGTTACTAGACATCCTTAAGTAGTCTACACTATCACCCAAGGCAGTTCTCTATACTACAATTCACAATTCATATCACATATCATAATCATAAACCATTCAACATCAGACTCACAGCTCACCACATAAACGCAGCTCAGTTCACTGGTCAATCCAACTCAGTCCACAACACAATCGCATATTAGTTCACAAATTCATCTAGCACAACACACACATCACATCACACTTCATTTTACTAGGTGAGTTAATTAGGCGCCATAAGGAGTTGTTCCCCACTACCCCACCAGCCATCATATCATCCATATCCCGCAGGATCCTTTCCCGTAGGGAGATAACTCAACGCATCCCCTAAGGGATCCTTCCTCCACGGAGTTATCACGGCGCATCCCATCGAGATCCTTCCTCAACGGAGATTTCAACCACTATGACTCTCTGTCATAGGATTCACCCAGTGAATCGGACTCTAACACAACGGTATTTCAGTTGGGGTAACATTGGCTCCTACCGGTTCTATCAATTAATTCCATTAAACATAACCACATCGATCACACACATCAACAATGCAATTCCATATCACAATTCCATTTCACAGTTCCACAATTCAAGTTCACAACATAAATTCACAATCCAAGTACACAACACAATTCCACGTCACCATTCCATGTACCAATTCCATGTCCCAATTCCATTCAACCAATTCCACATACCAATTCCACCTGACAATTCCATTCAACCAATTCCACGTACCAATTCCATATTATAATTCCACACTAACCCCAACTGATAACAAATAGGTACAATCACAGGAATTCATCTCATCCCATACCATCCTATCTCACATTTCTATATTAAATACATTAGCCATCATCTTTCCTCCCAATTCCCCACATCACACATCAATCAGCATATTCATCAAACAGTAGTCACAAGACAGTTAACCAGTTTTACTCTCAAGGGTTCATGAAAGACCTAATTCATCTTATGTTCAGTTTCAACTCCTCACCCTCATTTCTAGCCACCTAGTCAACCATACACTCACATAAGTCAACCATACAATCACAAAAGTCAACCAACACCACCTAATAGTAACAATCACGACATCATCAATTGACCATTTCAACTCTCCAATTTGAGCATTCCTGGATTAAACCACATAATCTATGTAATTCACATATTTAATCTAACACGAGTCCTAGCCACAATTCGACCAATTCTGGTATCCTCATTCTTCTCAACCATTTCCCAATCCACATTCAAGACTCCAACCCTATTATAATAACCATAAGACACGCTATCAATCACCATCACACATAGCATCAATTTGATTCAAATCAATCACACAACATCAGTTCAACCGGTTCATGTAATCACACCACCCAATTCCTTTACTCAATTTCATTACTCAATTCCCTTAATCAATTCTATGTCATAAACCAACACCCCAATCACATTATAGACCCCTGATTACACATATCATCCATATCACCCAAATCAGCACATAGCATTCACTTCATCTCAAAACACATAGCATCAGCTCATCCAATCTCACATTCATAATCTCATTTCACTACATTCAACATTTCACATAACACAAACAGTTTAAGGGTAAACGGCTAGCTCACCGTCCACCCCTACCTGCAAGTACAGGGGTAGCCATGTCGTGAGTCTCAGGGTTACCCTCATGTTCATCCTTAATAGGACGACCCCACATTGGCAGGACCACCCTCCTGCAACCACAGCTAACATCACAGAATATGCATATACAATTTGACATGATCACAACAACCCATCCCTCCTACACTCATTACTAGTTCTGATGGGTTTATCATTGTTGTTAATTATTTTCCCCAACCAAACACATCACAAACAGCCCACAATCATCAACCAATTCATTAATTAACATGCATCCAACAGTCATCAAATATCATATTTCACATAACAGTCAATTGCAGACTAGTTTTCCCATTTTACTCTCTTTCAATTTTCATGCAAATCCTACATTCATCTAAGTCAGAATTCCAACTCCTCGCGCCGACCATTACTACCTATCATAAGCTAAACCCTCACCTGACAAGAAGACGAGGCTCTAAAACAACTTCCAGAACTCGAACAACCAAGCTCTACAGCTCCAAAAACGTAGCTTCTTCCTTCCATCACTGACAGCACCTCGATCCGAAATACCCAGAACCACGACCTGCGATCTCTTCCTCTTGTCACCACGTACGCGTAGCAAGAAACGGATCCCCAATCGGACCTCTACAACTCCCGGAATCAAGGATTGAAGCTTGGGGGTTTTTGGCTCGTCAAAGGGAATTTTCAGGAGGAAAGAAAGGGAGAGAAGTTATGGAAATCCGTGCAAAAAATTGCCCTTTATGGCAGACACAAGAAACATGGCGTGTTTCTTATAACACACGGCGTGTTGTATGAAACACGGGGTGTTTCTATAACACACGGCCATGTTTTGTAGTCTGCCAAATATGACGAATTTTCACGTACTCGCTTATAACTTCAACCCGACTCAATTATGAACGTCCCGGACTTCGATGGGGCCTCAAGAACATTGTTTCCAATGTCTCAAACACTCAAACTTGAGTTCCAAACTATTCGGTTGGGCGGGGATGTTACAACAACTACTCCGAAAGAAGAAAGTAACTGTGGCCACCATTGAATTCACTGACTATGCAGCTCTATGGTGGAGTTAAGTCAGAAGGCAGGTTCAGAGGGATGAATAGGATCCAATAGGATCTTGGAGAGAGCTAAAAAGGCGGATGAGGAAGAGATTTGTGCTAGCAGCCTACACTAGAGACTTGCACACCAAGCTTCAAACCCTAAAGCAAGGAAGCCTGTCTGTAGAGGAATACCACAAGGAAATTGAGATGCTGGTGACCAGACTCGACCTAAAAGAGGATGAGGAGGCCAAGATAGCCAGGTTTACCAATGGCTTACAAAAGGACATCATGCACCAAGTCAACATCATCCACTATGTTGACTATGATGACTTAGTAGTCCTAACTATTCGAATAGAGAGGGAAATCAAGAGTGGCTTCGGAAAGAAGTCGACACCACCAGCCGCCAGCAACTGGAGAGGAGCCTCCAGCACCAGCAACCCCCCATGGAAGCCAGGCCCCAACCGAGCCACCGGAGGGAGGCCAAACCCTAGCAATACCACCAACCGGGTAACACCTACTACTGTTCCAAATACTAACCCTAGGCCAAGCGGCATTATGTGTTTTAAATGCCAAGGAAGAGGACATGTGGCTAGAGACTGGTGACTGATAATGAGGAAAGAGAAGAGATAGAAGAAGATGAGGAGAGCTCCAAGAGTGGAGAGGAGGTGGAAACCAAGGGCCTGGAGAAGTTTTCAGGAATGTTTCTAAAGGTCCTGACCCCAGGATCTGAAGCTAATTCAGGTCACCTGACCGAACCAGAAGGCTGCCCCGGACCAGTATTAGGTCTGCCCGGACCAGCATCAGGCCAGTATCAAGCCTGCCCCGAACCGGCATCAGGCCAGCAACAGGTCTGCCCCAGACCAGCATTAGGCCTGCCCCGGACCAACATCAGGCCAGCATAGGGCCAGTCCCAGCATAGGGCCAACACCAGGCCAGCCCCGGGCCAGGATCGGGTCAGCCCTGGGCCAGCACTTGCCAGCATCGGGCCAGCCTCGAGCCAGCACTTAGCCAGCATCGGGCTAGCCCCATGCCAGAACTTGTCCAGCATCGGGCCAGCACTTGGCCAGCATCGGGCCAGCCCCGGGCCATTACTTGGCCAGCATCAGTACTGGCTCAGGACAACATCTAGTTAGCCCTGAGCCGCACCAGGGCACAGGGATACGAGAGGAGGCTTTCTCCCACCGTATCTTTAGGATGGCCCCGACTCGAGACCACGACCATGTGGAGCTAATTGAAGAAAATGAGGGCCAAGATGAAAAGAAAGAATCTGACTGGGAGAATAAAGAAACCTTTTCTCACATGTCTTCTCCAAGCCTAGACATCCTAGTGGACAGCCCGTCCGAAGGAGCGAGCATGGGCACCGATAGTCCGGGCTCTGAAGAATCGGAGCCCCTGGTCAGACACCGACTCCAGTGATTATCCCAGCCCCAAAGACACCTTTGACGCTACGCTAGACATCACCACACAGGTGACAGGACTTTGGAGACACTTGCTAAGTGTCCAGGGCAGAAGGAGACTGGATTCGAGGACGAATCCCTTACAAGAAGAGGGGAATGAAGTGATCCAAGGAGCCAGCCAAGCTGAGAATGCTTACTCCTACACACCACCTGGGTCACCTACAAGAGGAAGGACTTTAGGGCCATACAAGAAGCGTCTGGAGCTTCGACGCACCCCTAATCGAGCCATGCAGAGGTTTGTAAAACCTAAGTAGGTGGTCAGGTTCAAATATAGTCCCCCTCCAAGAGCTAGGCAAGCGCGGATAAGCGTTCGGCCTCAACCGGCCCTAGCCAGGGCTCCGGCACCCGAAGCTACACCGGGCCTAAACCCGGCGCCAGGCTCACCTCAGAGCCTTGAAGCATTCCCTCAGGGTCCAGGAGACACATGACCATTCTGGGACCCTCTGGAGGCTTTCCTGAAAGAACGCTAGAGAAAAAGGACCGAGATAGTGGATGAGGTAAAGAAAACCAATCCTACCCCGAGTGCCACGTCGGGCCTAGCACCAAGTCTAAGCATTCAGGAGCTCAAGCCTATCAGGGAGCGGGTGTCAGCACTTGGAGAACCTCTAAGGACATTCCTAGAGGACTGGGCCAAGTGGGAACTGAAAGGTCAGAGAGAAATCAAGAAAGCTCGAAGATAGCCCCGATACGGGCGCCACCGATACCGGAGGGCACCGGATGGCACTTAGAACTAGGCCATCAACTAGCTCAAGCCTTTGGAGGTTTTCCTCAGAAATTGGAGACTATCAGGCCCAGGAGCAAGCTCGAGCAAGTGCCGCCTCAATTGGAGTTGCGGAGGACTAGGAAACGAAGATCCTGGAGGGTAAGCATGGTGAGAACTGGATCAACCCTAGCCCTGGAGCCCGAGCAGACTCATCATCAGACCTAGAGCCGGCCCCGGCATCAGGAGTCCAAGCCAACCCAGCATCAGCCCCAGAGCCGCCTCCAAAATAACTGCGAAGTACAAAGGCGGCACCGTCTTACCTAATCCGGACCGCGCGTGATTCACCAATCCGACCGGATCCGCGGTTTTGCCGGATTAGGGTTTTTCCCACATTTCTTTTGAGTTTCTTTTCCTTTTCAGTTTTGGACTCGTATTTCTCTTTTAAGGAACTATAGTTTAGGATTAAATAAGTCCTTTTAGAGTTCTAAATAGAATTTTTTTAATTCTTTATTATTTACGAATTATTTTCTAAAGTAGGAAAACCGTGGGGATGTCACGGATCCTTAGTATAAATAAGAGGCTCCGGCCTCTCTTTGTAAGCAACTTATTCACTTGAATAAAATTACTTCAGAACTTTGTTCTTTCCCTCAAGTCTTTGCTCGTTGTTGTATTGCTTAAGGTTGGTATTTTCGACAGAAGCATCCATCTTTTGTAGTGGAGCAATTCCAACGGACACTTAGGGTTCTTGGCTATATAAAGCCAACGGGTCCAAGTCCTTCCATCCAGGTTACATAGGTTTTCTGTAGTACCGATATTCAAGCTCACGGTGGTTAGGGTCTCGAAGCAGCTCACGCCAAGGTTCATCACCCAAGGAGGTGATTCGGTCAAGGACAGCCGACTCTCGCAATTCACATCACCTAGCCACTGAGTTATCTTGTACATATCGGTTGCCTCATTCATGCAAAACGTATTTTGGCCAGGGAACTAATGCGTTTCTCGTTATGAACCCGTTGTGGCTGCACTTGTGGTTCAGGGTCCATAACAACTTCGCCAATTTGCACCTTGGGTTTCAACTTGCTACCTTTCTTGTAACCTTGCCTACGACAAGCTAATGTAACGTATATTAGCTTCCCACTGTTGTCACCCTTCCTACTAGAATGACTCCGATAATATATCTTTATGGTGAAGCCTTCAAGTGTCGTATAGTTATAGTACATGCAGAATGCATGTTTGAAGTCGTGTAACCACAACTTATTCCACGACTCCACATCTAGTGGTCCAATGAGCTCACCTGTAATACAACCAACTGGTACATGAGCTTTACATGCATGTTATACTACTACTACACCATAGCAGCTTATGGATGGATGTATACGCCAATTGATGGATCTCTAAGTAAACTGCGATAGGTATTCAATACAACTATTACATAACCGGTACATGTATTATAGTGTTCAAATAGTAGTAGAACAATGGAGGGAGGATACCTAATAGCTACATCTTTCTTCTTGCAAGACCATGTGATGTGAACCGTGTAGTCGGCTTGTCCTCAACCAGTTCACCTTTTGGATGAGGAACCTCGCCGCGGCTGCCACACGACCCTAACCACTGTTAGTCTTAATACTGGCTCTAGAATCACCTATGTAACCTTGGCAGATGCGTACTTGGACCCGTCAGTTTTAAATAACCGGGAACCCTAAGTGTCCAGTCAATAGGCTCCACGATAGAAGATGGATGCTTTTGTTGATAACACCGTTCCCTAAGCTATGCACGAGCAAAACTTAAAAGGATTGAGAACAAAGTTCTGAATTATATTGATTTCGATAAAGGTTTTGAGTTTACAAGAGAGGCCGAAGCCTCTTATTTATACTAGAGGAACCGGACATCCCCACGGTTTCCTACTTAGACAAAAACTCGGAAAATAATAAAGCAATAAGCTAGAGTCCTATTTAGATTACTAAAAGAAGTTAATTATTCCTAAATAATCGAGAACTAAAAGAGAAATTCGAGTCCAACTCTAAAAAGGAATAAAAATAACAAAACGTGCTAAAAACCTTAAACCGGTGGATCCGGTCGGATTGATGCTCACGCGCGGTCCGGTTTAGGAAAGGCGGCGCGCCTTTTGTGTCGGGCTTGGAATTGGCGGCGGCGTCGAGTGCTAGGGCTCAGGGATGCACGAGGCTCCACATCTAGGCTCTGTGGGGTCTGATGCTGATGCTGCTCGGCATCCGGGGTTCGTGCTCGATCGGCCCAAACGGTCCTCCTCTTCCAGCCTCTTCATTTCCTCCCATTTCCCTTCATCTCCTTGGGTGGCGGTGCTAGGCTGTGCTCTTGGTATCCTAAGGATCCTAACGCTGGTGGTAAACCTCCCAAGGCTCGAGCCTTTTGTTGGCTCAGTACTAAGGCCTGATCAGGCCCTCCGGGGCCGGCGCTCCTAGGGAGTCTTTCCCTCGACCTTCTTCGTTTTCGTCTGGGCCTTTCCTTCCTTGCTTAGCCCAGTTGTCCAGGAAGGTCTTCAGGGGTTCTCCTAGTGCAGACATCCGTTCCTTGAGCTCCTGAAGGCCCAGTCTTGGTGCTAGGGCTGGCGTGGTGCTTGGGGCGGGGTTGGCTGGAGACTCTTTAGGGTGGTGCTGGGCCTTCTTCCGCCGGCACTCTTCCAGGAAACCATTTAGAGGGTCCCAGGGTTGCATAGCACCTTCTGGGACCTTAGAATCAGTGCCAGAGCTACAAGGCAAGTTTGAGCTCTTAGTAGCTTCGGGCGTCGGTGCCCAAGTTAGGTTGGCTGGGTCCGAACACTTATCCTTGCTTGCTGGGCCCTTGGTGGAGGGCTGTATTTGAACCTGACCACCTGTTGAGGCTTTATAAGCCTTCGTAGGGCTAGGTTAGGGAGCTGGCGAAGCTCCAAGCGCTTCTTGTAGGGTTCTAAAGTCTTCCCTCTCGTAGGTGATCCCGGCGGAGTATAAGAGTAAGCATTCTCAGTCGGTCGGTCGACCGGGATCACTTCATTCCCCTCTTCTTGTAAGGGATTCGTCCTCGAATCCCGTTCTCTTCCAGTCCGGACACTGAGTAGACGCCTCCACAAGTTGGTTGCCTGAGTGGTAATGTTGGGGGCATCATTAAGAATGGCCCGAGGGCTGGGGTACTCATTGGAGTCCGTGTCTGACTAGGGCTCCGGGTCTTATGAACTTGCACCGTCGGTGCTCATGCTGTCTTTTGACGACGGGCTGCTCACCAGGATGTTAAGGCTTGTAGAAGACATGGGGGAATATGTGTCTTCCAAGTTTAATCCTCCCTCTTTGTCCAGCTTTTCCTTTTCTGTCGTCGGCTCTATAGGTCGGCTGACTTGAATCGGTGCTAATCGCAGAATCCGGTGAGACACTCCTTCCATGTGCATTTCTCTGAGAACCTCGGTGTTCCTCAGGGGCCTAGGCGTGTCCGGGTGCTGATCTTGCACCAGAATAGGGCTGGCCATCGGGTGCTCAGGTGTTGGCCAGTAGGGCGTCGGGTGTTAGCTAGGGGTTGACCCGATGCTGGCTGGGTACTGTCCCAGGGCTTGTCCGCGCCGAGGATATAGGGTTTCGGCTCAGTCAGGGCTTCCTGGTCGGCCTTGGGGCTTAGGGCTAGGTCTCTGACGAACATCCTCGTGAAGTTTTCTAGCCCTTTAGCCTCTACTTCTTCTCCACTCTTGGAGTCCTTTTTTTCTTCTTCTACCTTTTCTCCTTCATCGTCGGTGACGACTTCTACTTCTCTGAGCACCATGACCCTTTGGTTAGGGCATTCTCATGCTATGTGCCCTCGTCTCTGACATTTAAAACACACGATGCCACTTTGATGCGAACCGCCTTCTCTAGGAAGGGATCGACTCAACACCCAAAACTATATTATCAGCCCCACGAGAACCTAACCTTTGAAACCGCGGAGAACACTTGAAATCCACTAAGTATAGACTTAGGAACCCCAAGGTATTCAGTCGAATTGGTGCCACAACAAAGGGTGATAACCTTTGTGATAAACCAAACCTTAAGCTAAGCAACAACGAGCAAAGACTTGAAGGAAAAAAGAACAAAGTTCTGAAATTTCAATTATGACTTAACGTGTCTTACAATGATGGCCGAGGCCTCTATTTATAGTTTTAAGAGTGGCCTAAGCCGTCTCCAACTCTAAAAAGGTAAGACTAAAATAATCCTATAAGATAGGCCGAAGAAAATATTAAAATAAACATAGTTGTCCGAGAATGAAACTCTAAAACCGGCAAAATTGCACAAAACCCTAATCCGGGCGGATTAGGGCACACCGGGTGTCCGTGTCGATCGGGCTTAGGAAAACCCTCCGGGCGCGGGCTGGACTCCGGACGCGGCTAGGAAGAGTGCCCGGATCCCGCGCGGTGGCATTTCTGTAATTACCGCGGGTTCCGGGTGGCCGGGTGGCCGGGTGGTGTCCTTCGGCGCTGGTGACCGGCTCGGCATCAAGTGCTCCGGACCCGATACTAGGGTTTTGGTGATGCCGGGCGGTTCTGGCTTGCTGTGCAACATTTCCTCGGACAAGTGAGGTTTTCCTCCAGGCTTTTGACCTCCTGATTCTTCTGGCATCAACTTGTCCGCCAGGTTCTGAGTGATGAGCATGGTTGTCCGCTGTAGGGGCTGGTTGTCCGTGCGCTCCGGGGCCCGGGCAGTGTCCTTCGGACATTTGTCTTGCTCATGGGATTTCTGTCGGTCATCAAGGGTCAGCACGGTGCATCCTTCTCTGATGAACCTCTGATCCAGTTCTTCATGCTTGGCTCGACTCCAATCTCCTATATAGGCGGTGACCCTTGTCTTGAAGGTTTTGACTTGGCTACGAGTAAAGGGCAGGTCTGGTCGGGTCCAGGGCACCGGGGGTTCATCATTCCCCTCTTCTTGAGGAGGATTCGTCCTCGAATCTGTTTCTACAAAATCATCATCATAGAAAGGAGTTAAGTCAGCAACATTAAAAGTAGCACTCACACCGTAGGTGTTAGGCAAATCTAAAACATAAGCATTGTTGTTTATCCTCTCAAGGACAGTGTAGGGTCCGTCTCCTCTTGGCAGCAATTTAGATCTTCGTTGTTCAGGAAACCTATCCTTTCTGAAGTGAATCCACACTTGGTCGCCAGGTTGGAAGATTTTCTCCTTTCTCCCTCGGTTTGCATTCCTTAGGTATTGAGCTGTTCTTTTCTCAATATTGGTCTTGGCTTTCTCATGAAGCTTCCGAACATACTCAGCCTTGGTGTGTCCATCTGCATCCAAAAACTCATGTATAGGCAATGGTGATAAATCCAATGGAGTTAGAGGGTTAAAACCATAAACCAATTCAAAGGGGGAGTATTGGGTGGCTGAGTGGACCGATCGGTTGTAGGCAAACTCTACATGGGGTAAACAGTCCTCCCAAGTCCTAAGGTTGGACTTAATGATGGCTCTAAGCATTTGGGATAGAGACCGGTTGACAACCTCTGTTTGGCCATCTGTTTGAGGGTGGCAGGTTGTGGAAAACATAAGTTTGGTTCCTAGTTTAGCCCACAAGGTTTTCCAAAAGTAGCTTAGGAATTTTGAGTCTCGGTCAGAAACTATGGTCTTAGGAATGCCGTGGAGTCTAACTATCTCTCCAAAGAATAAGTCAGCTATGTGGGATGCATCATCAACCTTATGGCATGCAATGAAATGAGCCATTTTTGAAAACCTATCTACAACCACAAAAATGGAATCTTTGCCTTTCCTAGACTTAGGTAAACCTAGAACAAAATCCATAGATATGTCTACCCAAGGGTGTTCGGGGATAGGCAAAGGGGTATATAAACCAAAGGGTTGAAGGTGTGACTTAGCTCGTTGGCATTTGGCACATTGGTTGATGATCTTCTCTACTTCTTTCCGCATCCTAGGCCAGTAGAAGTGCTCTTTAAGGCAAGCTAGGGTTTTGGCAACTCCAAAGTGACCCATGAGACCTCCTCCATGTGCTTCTCTTATGACTAGGGTTCGGCTTGAATGGCTCGGGTAGCATAGCCTAGGTCCTTTAAATAGGTACCCATTTTGCCTATAGTAATCCTCAAACCCTACATGTGTGCAAGACTCAAAGATATCTTTAAAGTCGGGGTCAGTCACATACAATTCCTTGATATGCTCAAAACCAAGGAACTTAGAACTCAAAGTAGTGATTAAAGCATACCTCCGAGAAAGGGCATCGACTACCACATTCTCCTTACCTTGCTTGTAGTGGATGATGTAAGGAAAAGATTCAATGAACTCCACCCACCTTGCATGTCTCTTGTTCAATTTGTGTTGAGCCTTCAGGTATTTGAGAGATTCATGATCGGTGCGGATTATGAACTCCTTGGGCCACAAGTAATGTTGCCAAGTCTTCAAGGCTCGGACTAGGGCATACAATTCTTGGTCGTAGGTGGGGTAATTGAGGGTGGCACCACTCAATTTTTCACTGAAATAGGCGATAGGTCTTCCTTCTTGCATCAACACGGCTCCAATTCCTACTCCCGAAGCATCACACTCGATTTCAAAAGGTTTTGAGAAATCGGGTAGCTTAAGTAAGGGGGCTTCAGTGAGTTTCTTTTGAGGTTTTCAAAGGCTGCCTCTTGAGGTGCTCCCCAATGGAAAGGAACATTCTTTTTAATGACGGCCGTGAGAGGGGCAGCTATGGTGCTAAAGTCCCTCACAAATCTTCTATAAAAGCTTGCAAGTCCATGGAAACTTCGGACATCAGTGATGTTTTTTGGGGTAGGCCACGACTTGATTGCTTGATCTTGTCCTCATCAACACTAATTCCTGTAGAGCTAACAACAAAACCAAGAAACACAAGATGATCGGTGCAAAAAGTGCACTTCTCCATATTCGCATATAGTTGTTCTTGCCTTAGGGTTTCGAGGACAGATTTCAGGTGACCTAGGTGACTTTCTAGGGTTTTTGAGTAGATTAGGATGTCATCGAAATAAACTACTACAAATTTTCCTATGAACGGCCTAAGGACTTGATTCATTAACCTCATGAAGGTACTAGGTGCATTAGTCAACCCAAAGGGCATAACCATCCATTCATACAATCCTAGTTTTAGTTTTAAAGGCAGTTTTCCATTCATCACCTTCCTTCATTCGGATTTGGTGATAGCCTGACCTCAAATCTATTTTAGAAAAAATTGTTGAACCATGCAATTCATCAAGCATATCATCTAACCTAGGGATGGGGTGTCGGTACTTAACTGTGATGTTATTAATGGCTCGGCAGTCGACACACATCCTCCAAGTTCCTTCCTTCTTAGGCACAAGGATGACAGGAACAGCACATGGGCTCATGCTCTCCCTTACATATCCCTTGTCCATTAAGTCTTCAATTTGTTGTTGGATTTCTTTTGTTTCCTCTGGATTGGTCCGATAGGCAGCTTTGTTAGGGAGTGATGCTCCCGGTACAAGGTCGATTTGATGCTCAATGCCTCGGATTGGGGGTAATCCACTAGGGATGTCTTTGGGAAAACATCTTCGAAATCCTGCAAAAGTGAAGACACAACACTAGGGAGAGAAGTGTTAGGGTTAGAGATCAAACATTCTTTGTAAAGAATGACCACGAGGGATTTCCTAGATACTAGGGTTTGTTTGATCTCACTTGGTTTAGCTAACAGGTTTTCCCTCCGCTCATCCTTTCTTTTTTGAGCTCTTTGATCCTTAGGATCATGAAATTCTGTTTTTGAGCTTGATTCTGTTTTTACATCTTTTTCTTTTGAGGGTTCACTCTTTTCTTCTCTCATCTCTCTTTTCTTGAGCTCTCTCTCTTTTTTCTCTCGGCTCGCCTTTCTCTCTATTTGATCCTTAAGTATCTCAGTAGGTGATAGTGGCTTCAGCTTGAATGTGGTGTCTCCATGTAGAAGTTGATACTTGTTGGTCCTTCCATCATGTTGTGAATATCTGTCAAATTGCCACGGTCTTCCAAGTAAGACATGGGCAGCTTCCATGGGGACTACATCACAGAGCACCACGTCTTTGTATTTTCCAATGCTCAAAGGAATGTGTGCTTGTTTATGGACCTTCAACTCTCCCGTATTGCTTAGCCAATGCAGTCGATAGGGCTTAGGATGCAAGTGAGTAGTAATTTCCAAACCCTTGACAAGTTCCAAACTCACTGCATTTGTACAACTTCCACCGTCAATAACCAAATTGCAAACCTTATTTAGAATCACACACCTGGTATGGAACAGGTTGTCCCTTTGCTCCCATCAATCTTCTTTAGGTTGTGCACTCAGGATCCGTTGAGAGACTGCTGAAAATTGAACCCGGGGACGGGTGGCCGTCGGATTCATGACCGTCGGGGGCGCCGGGTGGTCGTCGGGGCCGGCGCTCTGCTTCAGGACGTTGGGGAGTCCTCCTTCTGCCTTCAAACCAAAATTGGCCGAAGGAATGTTCAAAAGACCCGGGGTGGGCCGATTGACATCATCCGGCGCGGACAGGATGTTCGGGGCAGTCGTGATGCTAGGCCGGGGCAGCGCTGGGGCAGTACTGGGGCAGTGCTGGGCACTGTGCTGGGGCAGTGCTGGGGCAGTGCTGGGGCAGTGCTGGGCACTGTGCTGGGGCAGTGCTGGGGCACTGTGCGGGGGTAGTGCTGGGGTGATCACTCGACCGTTGAAGGCTGAAAATTTTTCCAAGCCTTCTACATCAACTTCTTCTCCTTCACTGGACTCTCCCTCTAATTCTTCATTAGTTGGTTCCTCTTCGTCGTCCGTCACGACTTCTCCCTCTCTAAGCACCATGGTTCGGGTGTTAGGGCAGTCCCTTGCAATGTGACCCCTACCATGACACTTAAAACAAACAATGGCACTTGGCCGAGCGTTAGTAGTAGGGATTTTTGAACCAAGATTAGGGTTTACCCGTGATGCCGACCCTTGATTAGGGTTTGGCCTCGATCCGGCGCTCCGGTTAGGGTTTGGCCGGTATGGGGTGTGTCCGGCGCTTCGGTCTCCTCTCACCGGGGCACTGATCGGTGGCGACGGGGTAGTCCTTCTTCCAAGACCGTTCTTCAGTTCCTTCTCAACTCTAGTAGCCACGTGTATCAAGTCGTCATAGTCGGCAAAGTTGAGAATGTTGACTTGGTGTAGAATCTCCCTTTGCAATCCTCCGGTGAAACGGGCTATCTTGGCATCTTCATCTTCACTTAGGTCAAGCCGTGCAACCAGGATCTCCATCTCCTTGCTGTATTCCTCAACCGTCATGTTCCCTTGCTTCAGAGATTGAAGCTTGGTGTGCAAGTCTCGGTTGTAGCTGCTCGGTACGAACTTTCTCCTCATCTTTCTTTTAAGACTCCTCCAACTAAGGACGGGGTCCTCTTCTCCTTTTCTGATCAGATTCCTGAGTTGAGCCCACCACAAGGCAGCATAGTCAGTAAACTCTAGTGTGGCTAGGGTTACCTTTTTCCTCTCGGAATAGTTGTGGCACTCAAAGAAATCCTCCATAGCTCTCTCCCAATCAATGTAGTCGTCGGGGTTGGTTTTGCCAGTAAATTTAGGCACACTGAGCTTCAGGCTGCTCACATCATCATCTTCTTCCTGCTCATTCCTCCTTGGCCGACGGGGCCATCTCCATTCGTGGCTCCGAACTGCTCGGCGATTCGGGCTATGTTTTCGGCCATGGTGGTCAACCGGGCATCAAAAGCGTTGAGTCTCTCATCTGCCATGGTTAGTTCACGAACAAAAAGACCTCACAAAATCTCTCTAATGAACCTCACACACACTCTTTTTCTTACCACTCGTGTATGAATTTTCAAATCACTCAAATTAGGGTTTTCTTTGAAATTTTCAAAACAAAGACAATCTCAATTCAAGTAGTTGCAAGTTTCTTCGAAGCTATGCAGTCTAAGTCTACCAATGACACTAACAAGACCTTATACCTAGGGTTTCGGATGTCTAGGGGCCAGAATCTTGAGTTAGGACGTGGGATAACAAGACATACAAATTTGGGTGTTCTACCAAGAGAGCTAGTAGTGCGAAGCTAGTAGCTAACTTATGAAAAACCCCTCTTCTTAGACTTAATCTACTACCTTGATTGTGAATGTGGCCTTGCTTTTTAGCTAGGTCAATTTTTAGACCTTTGATTTTTTTTTTTTTGATCGGCCACAGCTTTTTCTCACAAAAATTAAAAGAAAGGTAGAAGACTAGAACAAACACAATGAAGCTATTTTTTTAGGGTTTTTCTGAATCTGAAAACAACGAAAGCTAAAGGATATGAATCCAAGTATGAACCTGGAAACTGGGATAGATTGTTGGTCCAAGAGTTGAACCGTGCTCTGATACCAGCTGATGCGAACCGCCTTCTCTAGGAAGGGATCGACTCAACACCCAAAACTATATTATCAGCCCCACGAGAACCTAACCTTTGAAACCGCGGAGAACACTTGAAATCCACTAAGTATAGACTTAGGAACCCCAAGGTATTCAGTCGAATTGGTGCCACAACAAAGGGTGATAACCTTTGTGATAAACCAAACCTTAAGCTAAGCAACAACGAGTAAAGACTTGAAGGAAAAAAGAACAAAGTTCTGAAATTTCAATTATGACTTAACGTGTCTTACAATGATGGCCGAGGCCTCTATTTATAGTTTTAAGAGTGGCCTAAGCCGTCTCCAACTCTAAAAAGGTAAGACTAAAATAATCCTAAAAGATAGGCCGAAGAAAATATTAAAATAAACATATTTGTCCGAGAATGAAACTCTAAAACCGGCAAAATTGCACAAAACCCTAATCCGGGCGGATTAGGGCACACCGGGTGTCCGTGTCCGATCGGGCTTAGGAAAACCCTCCGGGCGCGGGCTGGACTCCGGACGCGGCTAGGAAGAGTGCCCGGATCCCGCGCGGTGGCATTTCTGTAATTACGCGGGTTCCGGGTGACCGGGTGGCCGGGTGGTGTCCTTCGGCGCTGGTGACCGGCTCGGCATCAAGTGCTCCGGACCCGATACTAGGGTTTTGGTGATGCCGGGCGGTTCTGGCTTGCTGTGCAACATTTCCTCGGACAAGTGAGGTTTTCCTCCAGGCTTTTGACCTCCTGATTCTTCTGGCATCAACTTGTCCGCCAGGTTTCTGAGTGATGAGCATGGTTGTCCGCTGTAGGGGCTGGTTGTCCGTGCGCTCCGGGGCCCGGGCAGTGTCCTTCGGACATTTGTCTTGCTCATGGGATTTCTGTCGGTCATCAAGGGTCAGCACGGTGCATCCTTCTCTGATGAACCTCTGATCCAGTTCTTCATGCTTGGCTCGACTCCAATCTCCTATATAGGCGGTGACCCTTGTCTTGAAGGTTTTGACTTGGCTACGAGTAAAGGGCAGGTCTGGTCGGGTCCAGGGCACCGGGGGTTCATCACACTTGGCCTAGGGTTAGTATTCGGCATAGTTGGGGCGGTGTTTGATGTTACTCGGTTGGCGGCGGTGCTATGGTTTGGCCTCCCTCCTTGGGCCCGGTTGGGGCCTGATCTCCATGGGGGTTGGCCGGTGCTGGCCGCGCCTCTCCATGTACTAGTGGCCGGTTGCATGGGCCTCTTTCCGAAGCCATTCTTGATCTCTCTTTCCACTCGAATCGCCAAGGCTACTAGATCATCATAGTCAACATAGTGAAGGATGTTGACCTGATGCATGATGTCTTTCTGTAGGCCGTTGGTGAATCTGGCTATCCTGGCCTCCTCATCCTCCTTGAGATCAAGTCTTGTCACGAGCATCTCAATCTCTTTGTTGTACTCCTCCACAGACAGGTTCCTTGCTTTAGGGTTTGTAACTTAGTGTGCAAGTCTCTTGTGTAAACCGCCAGTACAAACCTTTTCCTCATCCTTCTTTTCAATTCCCTCCATGATGCTATAGGCTCTTCTTCGTCCCTTTGAACCTGTCGTCGGTACTAACTCCACCACAAGGCAGCATAGTCAGTGAACTCTATCGTGGCCACCGTGACTTTCTTTCTTTGGAGTAGTTGTGGCACTCCAAGAAATCCTCCATGCTCCTTTCCCAGTCCAAGTACTCGTCGGCATTGGCTTTTCCTGCAAATTTAGGGACAGTGAGCTTGAGGCTGCTCACATCATCGTCGACGTCTTGGGGAGGTCTTCTGTCCCTTCGGTCATGATCTTCATGTGGTCTCTCCCTCTCATACTCTTGCTCAGTCGCTCTCCTTTCCATCCGAGCTAAGGCTTCTTGCAATATAGCTAGGGTTTGAGTGATGTTGTGGACATTGGCCTCCATGTTGTGGATTCTTTCATCTGCCATGTTAGCTAGATACAAAGAAAGCAAGATATCTACCCCTCTTCTTAAGATCAACCTATAATGAACAAAAACTAGGGCAGGGTGGCCTTTCTTTTTATTTTCTTTTGTTTTTCTGTCTCTCCTTTATATGTATTTTCTAGATGACTTGTTGGCCACTGATTTTTCTTGCCTTACAAATAACTCGAACAAGAAAGAAAATAGATGAAGTTTTCTAGCAAATTTTCTAAACAACAAAGATAGGGTTTTTCTCACGATTTTTCTAGCAACGAAAAGCAAAGGATATGAATCCAGGGTTTCAAACCTGAAGACTTAGATAGATTGGTGGTCCTAGTGTTGAAGCTAGGCTCTGATACCAAAACTGATGTGAACAGTATAGTCGGCTTGTGCTCAACCCCTCACCACTTGGATGAGGAACCTCGGCGCGGCTGCCACACGACCCTAACCACCGTTAGTCTTGAATACCGGCTCTAGAATCACCTATGTAACCTTGGCGGATGCGTACTTAGACCCGTTGGTTGTAAATCACCTATGTAACATGTATTTAGCGTCGACTCTTACCGACGCTAAAAACCTGGTCTAACCAACGCTAAATGTATATTTTTTGTAGTGAGAGGAAATCTGAAAAAAAAAACTTAATTCTGATGATTCCGTGCAGCTTCGATCGTGAAAATCTTCAACTCCTAGGCTCTGAGTGTCTCCCGACACTCCGAAATATGCTCCAAAGTCTCTCCAGGTCGTGGCTTAGTTAGAAAATCCAATGTCCAGTGAATAGGGGCTGAATGGGTCCTTAAATATGGCAACAAACTCGTTTCCAGAAATGATCTGGAAAAGGGCATGTTCTCGTCGAGAACTCCTTCACAAAGAATTTCAGAATCCCGACGAGATTTTTATGGGTATCCTTCACAATGTTCTCGGAAAGAACATTGAAGTTCTCGCGGACAAATCCTTCAGAATAATTTTGGGAATCTCGATGAGGATTTTGGCTGCTTAATTGTCACCTTCTCAGCGAGAACTTCCCTCCTGCTAGATTTTGGTTTCTTTCTTCATTCTTTGGCTTCTCTAATGTATCGGGACTTTCCTCGAAGTTCCATTTCATCTTGGGCACTCCCGTTAGGTATAAATTTGACGGCAAAACACCTATGAACTCAAAGAGAAACTAGAAAACACATCAAATAGACTCGAAGTGGGCAAAGGTAACCAATTCGGTTGAAAATAGACAAATTGAAATTCACTAAACTACCCCTAAAACTTTCTTTAGGCAACGAATTGTCGCTTAATCGAGGCAGATAATCACGATATTTATAGTGTCATCAAATCACCCCACACTTAAACTTTTGCTTGTCCTCGAGCAAATCAAATTCTGAAACACACTCAAATTCACACATGACAAGACTAGTTAAATCGAAGTTCAATTTCTAACAATTCAGCTTATACTATTCAATATCTTCACAAAGATATCAAGCTTTTGATTAGGGTCGTATTCTCGTGGGTCTCTTAGTTTGTCTTACTCATTCAGAGAGAGATACTAAGGTGGGGTGTGGGGGGGAGGGGGGGTAGGGCACTTCACGCAATCACCAGTCAAGACTAGCTCAAATTATCACGAATCACAACTCAAGCATGGACTCAAAGATCATGGAAACAGGGGTAAGTAAAGAATTAGATCGAAGTGAGCACGAAGAAAAAACACAAAGTGGATGAAATGGGAGAGAAACAAAGGTCAAGAAAGTTTACCCTTCAAGATCATGAATCATCAAATACACAACATTGGATAAAACAAGTCCTAACAAACCAAAGATGATATCTTTCAACACTTACATAGACACGTATCCTAAAGCTGATTTCAAGTCATGCACACAAAGTGTTCGATGAAATGCTTATGTCTTTTCAACCTAAAAAGACATAGCTAATATCTCTCTTTCGAGGGAAAATGATATATAAGAACATTCCCACGGTAATCATGCATATAGAGAAGAGGAAATAAGAATAAGCACATGGGTCTGAATCACATCTGAACTTGAAATTAAACTGAAATAATCCAATGGTTTAAGAGTACAGAACAATCATCAATTCCCCAAAGGTTCCTGATGTGAACCATGAAGTCGGCTGTCCGAGACCCGATCACCTTCTTGGTGTGAACCACGGCTAAAGTTGCTCCAAGACCCGATCACCTTCTGTTGACGTCAAGCACTCAAGTTGAATATATGGAACCAAGCGGATGCGTACTATGACCCACTAGCACACGTAGTCTAGGCACTTTGGTTTCCAGTCGGGGGGCGCCACTATAAAAGGGGGAGAACTACTGCTGATAAGCCTAACCTAAACAACTCAACAACTCACAAAGACTTGAGGGAAAAGAACAAAGTTCTAAATTTTATTAATCAAAGGGAATCTGCCTTACAATGAAGGCCGGCGGCCTTTATTTATAGTAGAGGATCCGTGAACAGGCTCACTGAATCCTAATTAGATTCCAACTCAGAAATAATAAAATAAACAACTAGAGTCCTATTTAGAAAACTAAAAACGCTAAAAAAACTCCTAAATAATCGTTTGTGAAAAGGAAATCCGACTCAAACACTAAAAGGAAAAATATTAAAAGATAGATGCGAAGAAACCCTAATCCGGCAAAACTGGCGGGAAATCCAAATTCGTGTCTGCGTCGGATTAGGTAACCGGGTGCGAATTCGTGCCAGGCGCTAATTCCACGTTAGCTCCGGAAGCTGATGCTGATGGCGTGTCCACGTCTGCTTTGGATGCTGATGCCGCGTCCGCTCCGGCTCCGGTTTCCTTGTCCGCCACGGACAAGGTCTTCAATCCCTCCCTCAGTTCATCTCCGACTTTGGTGGCGATTGTTAGAGGTTTATCCAGGGGCCACAAGGTATCCAAGGCTGGTGGAAAACCTCCAAAGGCCCGAGCTATTTCTTGGCTCGGCCCAAAGCGCCTCTCTGTGTCCTCCGTGCCTGGGGCTAGCGCTTGTGCCTGGCTCCACCTTGGGCCTTCTCTAAATTCAGTCAGGCCTTTTGAGTTCCATTTCGAGCCTTCTCTCATGGGTACCTTAGGGTCGTCTTTAAGTAGTTCTTTGCTCTGGGGGCTCGTAGGTTTTGGCTTAGGGCCCCGATTCAGTGCTATACTCGGCCCGGGTCCGGTGCTGGGGCTCGGCCTTAGCATCAGTGCTAGGCTGGGTGATATTTCTTGAGCTGGCCGCAGTCTTGGCTCCTCACAGGTTCTCTCGACCTTCAGGGGGTGTATTCCTTCCTAGTAATCCGATCTGCATCCTCTTCATGTCAGTCTTTGCTCCAGGCCTTCATATAGGAATTGAGCCAGTCCTTGAAGGTTTTGGTTTGGCTCCGAGTGAGGGGCAGCTCTGGCCGGGTCCAAGGAATAGGGGGCTCATCATTCCCCTCTTCTTGAGAAGGATTTGACCTCGAATCCGGACCTGCATAGACCTCATCATAATAGGGCGTTAAGTTAGAACGTTAAAGGTAGCAGTAACCACATATGAATTTGGCAAGTCAAGGACATAGGCATTATTGTTGATCCTTTGAATGACCGTGTAGGGTCCATCCCCTCTAGGTAGTATTTTGGACTTCCTTTGCTTAGGAAATCGGTCTTTCCTGAAGTGGATCCATACTTGATCTTCTACTTGAAAGATATTTTCCTTCCTGCCCTTATTAGCATTACGGAGGTACTGGGCCGTCCTTCTCTCAATGTTGGCTTTAGATTTTTTGTGTAATCTCCTGACATATTCTGCTTTCTCTTGACCACCTGCATCCAAGAATTCATGTATAGGAATGGGAGACAATTCCAAAGGATTTAGGGGGTTAAATCCATAGACAAGTTCAAAGGGGGAGTATTGGGTGGCTGAATGGACATCCCTATTATAGACAAACTCCACATGGGGCAGGCAGTCTTCCCACAACTTGATGTTGGATTTAATGATAGCCCGAAGCATCTGAGACAGAGATCTATTTACTACTTCTGTTTGGTCGTCGGTTTGGGGGTGGCAAGTAGTGGAGAACATAAGTCTAGTGCCTATGATTTCCCACAAGGTCTTCCAAAAGTAGCTCAAGAATTTGAAATCCCTATCTGACACTATGGTCTTAGGAATCCCATGGAGCCTGACCACTTCTTTAAAAAATAGGTCAGCTATGTTGGAGGCATCATCTATCTTGTTGCATGCTATGAAGTGAGCCATCTTAGAGAACCTGTCAACAACCACAAAGATGGAATCCCTACCTTTCCTAGTTTTGGGTAACCCTAGAATGAAATCCATTGACAAATCAACCCAAGGGTGCTCAGGAATAGGTAGAGGGGTGTACAATCCATAGGGCTGGAGGTGTGACTTAGCTCTTTAGCATTTGGAACATTGGGTGAGTAGCTTTTCCACATCATGGCGCATTTTGGGCCAGTAGAAGTGTTTCCTAAGGGTGGACAGGGTCTTGGCCATTCCAAAGTGTCCCATGAGCCCGCCTCCATGAGCTTCTAGGGCTAAGACAATCCTGCATGAATGGTTAGGTAGGCAGAGTTTGGATTCTTTAAACAAATATCCATCTTGTTTGTAGAATTTTCCAAACCCTCCCTGTTCACAAGCTTCAAAGATATCCTTAAAATCTTGGTCAGTAGCATAGAGGTCCTTGATATATTCAAACCAATGAATTTAGTGGTAAGGACAGAAATTAGGGTGTACCTTCGAGAGAGGGCATCAGCCACTACATTCTCCTTACCTTACTTAAACTTGATGATGTAAGTAAAGATTTAATTAACTCTACCCACCTGGCATGCCTCTTGTTGAGTTTCTGTTCAGCCTTGAGGTATTTGAGGGACTCATGGTCCTTATGGATGATGAATTCCTTGGGCCATAAGTAATGTTGCCATGTCTTCAAGGCCCTGACCAAGGCATAAAACTCCTTGTCATAGGTTGGGTAGTTGAGTGGGGCTCTGCTCAGCTTTTCACTGAAGTATGCAATTGGTCGTCCTTCTTGCATAATGACAGCTCCAATTCCCACTTTAGAGGCATCACACTTGATTTCATAGGGTTTAGTGAAATCAGGCAGCATGAGTAGCGGGGCTTCTGTCAGTTTCTTCTTCTAAGTTTCAAAGGCTTCCTGTTGTGGTGTGCCCCAATGGAAGGGTACATTCTTCTTGATTACAGTCGTGAGTGGTGCAACAAGGGTGCTGAAGTCCCTCACAAACCTTTGATAGAAGCTGACCAGTCCATGGAAACTCCTAACATCCGTGATGTTTTGTGGGGTTGGCCAGGACTTGATGGCCTTAATCTTGTCTTCATCGACCCGTATACCTGCTGAACTAACAACAAAGCCAAGAAAGACAAGGTGGTCTATGCAAAAGGTGCACTTGGCCATGTTAGCATACCACTATTCTTTTCTTAGGGTTTCTTAGACGGATTTTAGGTGCCCTATGCGATCATCTAGGGTTTTGGAGTAGACTAAGATATCATCGAAGTATACGACTTCAAATTTGCCAATGTATCACCTAAGGACTTGATTCATTAACCTCATGAAAGTACTAGGTGCGTTAGTTAAACCAAAAGGCATAACCATCCACTCATACAGTCCTAACTTGGTTTTAAAAGTCGTTTTCCATTCATCACCTTCTTTCATTTGGATTTGATGGTATCCTGACTTAAGATCAATTTTAGAGAAGATTGTAGATCCATGTAATTCATCAAACATATCATCTAACCTAGGGACTGGGTGGCGGTACTTAACTGTGATGTTATTGATGGCTCTACTATCAACACACATTCTCCAAGTGCCTTCCTTCTTGGGTACAGGATGACGGGCACAACACAGGGGCTTATGCTTTCCCTCACATATCCCTTATCCATTAGCTCTTCAACTTGTGTCTGGATCTCCTTGGTTTCCTCAGGGTTGGTCCGGTAGGCTGCCTTGTTTGGTAAGGCTGCTCCCGACACTATGTCAATTTGGTGCTCAATTCCCCTAAGTGGGGGCAGTCCACTTGGGATTTCTTCAGGGAATACGTCCTTGAATTCTTGTAAGAGTGAAATAATAACACTAGGCAACGAAGTATTATGGTTAGAAATCAGGCATTCTTTGTAGAGAATGACCATCAAAGGTTTCCTAGCAACTAGGGTTTGTTTGATCTCACTTAGGGTCGCTAACAGGTTTTCTCTTCTCTCATCTTTACTTTTTTTAGCTCTAGGACCTCAATGGTTTTGTGCTTCTGTGTTTGGGCTTAAGGGGTCATTCGTTTGTTCTCTCTTCTCTCTATTTTTTATCTCCGTTTCTTTCTTCTCTCGACTATCTTTTCTGTCTAGCTGATCTTGGAAGATCAAGCTGGTGATGAGGGCTTCAGCTTGTACTTGGTGTCCCCGTGGATGAGACTGTAAATATTGGTACTCAAATCATGTTTAGCAAACATATCAAACTGCCACGATCTTCCGAGCAAGACGTGAGCACCTTCCACGGGAACCACATCACATAGGATTAGGTCTGTATATCGTCCAATGCTAAAGGGTACATGAGTTTGAAATTGTACCCTCAACTCTCCGCAGTTGCTAAGCCAATGTAACTTGTAGGGCTTCAGATGTTTTTGGGTTTGTCGGCCAAAGACCTTTGACTAAATCTTGGCTTACAACATTGGTGCAACTTTCTCCGTCAATAATCATACTACAAATTTTATTCTTAATCACACACCTGGTATGGAAGATGTTGTCTCTTTGTCCCCACCCATCCTCTACGACTTGGGCACTGAGAAGCCTTTGGGAAACCATCGAGAATCGTTGGGCATGTCTAGATCGGGTGCTAGTCTCGTGGCTGGGTAAGGCACCATCTCTAGCACCGGATGGCGCGTCGAGGGTGGCCAAGGCGTTGGGCTGGACAGGGAGTCAGGGATGGGATGTGACATGTCTTGTAGGCGTCGGGGCTCAAATGGTGTCATGGGTTGAGGCCTGAGCACGGGCACGTGACATGGCGCGGGTGATAACTCGTGTCGTGGCCGTGCTGTGTTGAGAACCGGGGGTCGAGTCGCCGCTGGATGTGGGGCTGGCTCTGTGCGGGGCCGGGGGAGCTTTGGCGCCGGTCTCGAGGCTGGCCAGAGGGTGGCCGGATGCTATTTGAGGCCGTTCTGGGGTTGTTCGGGTGTGGGTCTTGGGCTGACCTGGTGATGTCCTGCTGCTAGTCCAGGGTGGCCCTGATGTCAGTCCGGGGCTGACCGGGTGCTGGCCTGGGGTTGGCCCGGGGCTGGTCCGGTGCTGATTTGGGAGATGGCTGGCAATATAGCTTCCAGCAAGGCTAATTTCTTCTCTGCAATGGTTAGTAATAACAAGTCCTCACAAAAATCACTCGAAATAACCTCACTCTCTCTTGATTTTACCTCTCGTGTATGAAATTTAAAGTAATACTCAAAGAAGGATATCAGAACTTGTAGGATTCGGCTGAAGTAGGTTCAAGTTTCTTCAAAGCTATTAGGTGAGAACTTATCTGCTTGTGGGGCACCTGAATACTTGAAGTCCTTGGGTTTGGTTCAGTGGAACCCAGGCAACGAAAGCTTTTTCTATTTTCTCTATCCCCTTCAAAGGAAATTTGGGCAAAGTGGCCTTGCTCTTTGTTTTCTATTTTCTACTCTTCATTTGTGAATTTTTTCTTTAATGGTTTGATCAGCCACCAGCTTTTTCTTTGCCTTACAAGATACTTCGAACAGAATTGAAAATAGATGGAATTTTCTAACAACTTTTCTAAGAACAATTGAATAAAGATATGGATCCAAGTAAAACCTGGAAACTGGGATAGATGGCGTTCCTAGTGTTGAACCAAGACTCTAATACCAAACTGATGTGAACCCTGAAGTCGGCTGTTCGAGATCCGATCACCTTCTTGATGTGAACCACGGCTAAAGTCACTCCGAGACCCGATGACCTTCTGCTGACGTCAAGCACTCAAGTTGAATCTATGGAACCAAGCGGATGCGTACTAAGACCCAATAGCACACGTAGTCTAGGAACCTTAGTTTCCAGTCGAGGGCACCACTATAGAAGGGGATAACTTCTGCTGATAAGCCTAACCTAAGCAATGCAACAACTTGCAAAGACTTGAGGGAAAAGAACAAAGTTCTGAATTTTATTAATCAAAGGGAATCTGCCTTACAATCAAGGTCGGTGGGCTTTATTTATAGTAGAAGATCCGTGAACAGGCTCACTGAATCCTAATTGGAATCCAACTTGGAAACAATAAAATAAACAACTAGAGTCCTATTTAGAAAACTAAAAACGCTAAAAAAACTCCTAAATAATCGTTTGTCAAAAGGAAATTCGACTCAAACACTAAAAGGGAAAAATACTAAAATATAGATGCGGAGAAACTCTAATCCGTGTCCGCGTTGGATTAGGTAACCAGATGCGAATCTGTGTCAGACGCAGATTCCACGTTCGCTCCGAAAGCTGATGCTGATGCTGCGTCTGCTTCGGCTCTAGTTTCCTTGTCCGCCACAGACAAGGTCTTCAATCCCTCCCTTAGTTCAGCTCCGACTTGGGTGGCGATTGTTGGAGGTTTGTCCATGGGCCACAAGGTATCAAAGGCCAGTGGAAAACCTCCAAAGGCCCGAGCTATTTGTTGACTCGGCCCAAAGCGCATCACTGTGTCCTCCGTGCCCGGGGCTGGCGCATGTGCCTGGCTCCACCTCGGGCCTTCTTTAAATTCAGTCAGGCCTTTTGAGTTCCGCTTCGAGCCTTCTCTCATGGGTACCTTAGGGTCGTCTATAAGTAGTTCTTTGCTTCGGGGGCTCATAGGTTTTGGCTTGGGACCCCGATCGAGTGTTGTACTCGGCCCGAGGCCGGTGCTAGGGCTCGGCCTTAGCATCAGTGATAGACTGGGTGGTATTTCTTGAGATGGCCCCAGTTTTGGCTCCTCACAGGTTCTCTCGACCTTCAGGAGGGTGTATTCCTTCTTAGTAATCCGATCTGCATCCTCTTCTTGTCAGTCTTTGCTCCAGTCCTTCATATAGGAATTGAGTCGATCCTTGAAGGTCTTGGTTTGGCTCCGAGTTAGGCGCAGCTCTAGCCGGGTCCAAGGAACAGGGGGCTCATCAGTTCCACTCACTAAACCCTAGGGGTTTTAGTTACAAGAAGTCATACTATAGAATAGAGAAATACAACGTAGAAAGTAAGGGTAGAAAGAACCGCCGATTTCTTCAAGCTTGGAAGATTTCTGATCTTCGCTTGATATTTTTGTGATGTTGGGAATGATTTATGAAGCAAGGAAACTGACTTCTGGGATTCGAAAAGGTTTTCCAGGTGCTGGAGATCAGAGGTGATCGTCAAAATGGTATTGGGAATAAATTGTGGATCTCTTGAAAAATTACCAAGACATTTAAATAAATAGGCCGCGGCGCGTTTCTGGCACATGCAGCGGTTATGCGTCATTTATGCGGCAGCTATGCGACGCCTCTCGCTGATGCAACCCATTACACACTCTTTTTTTTATGTGTGTTGAGACTGAAATGCCAATTTTTCTTAATCTTCGATATCTCAAGCATCCAGACTTTCATTTGACCACCGTTTGAACCCATGGCTCCGTATTCTCGTTCTCAATCATGGAATGACGTGAAAAGTCATAAAAACTTCGAGAAATGTGAAAATGGACCACAAGTGTCCCAAGAGGCTATTTAAGACTAATTCTCACAAATTCTTAAATAATCACTTAAAAGACAATAACAACACTTGAATTCCACACAAGAATGTATCAATTACGAGGAATTAAGAGTGACATATTTTGATTCATCGCCCTCAAAAAAACCAGAGTGCCTGCAGATGTCATCCCCAGTGTTACGGCTAACTAAACTGGAGAAGAAGACTTCAGTCTTTTCCAGGTTTCATTGTAGACCCGAATAATGGTAAAATTGATTCAGCACAGAACAAATCTCCTTTATTCCTCTGACTGTCCCAATGATGAAAACCAGAAGGTCGTCGACAAAACACGACTCAATAATTGACATATTTTTGCACTTGGGATGAAAAGGGATCGTACCACTCCCCGTAACTTCAACAAAAATGCTGTGAATTAACTCAAAGTCAATTGCGAATAAGGCTAGAGATAAAGGGCCTCCTTGCCGTAGACCCTTCCGCCCATCAAAATAGTTAATCATCCCACCATTAAAACCAATAATAACCTTCACACATCCCAAACAACCCTTGATCCAACCGCTAAACCTCTCAGGGAAACACATGGCACAAATCATGGTGACAAGGAAGCCGTCGTCAACGGAATCAAATGCTTTTTTAGATCAATTTTCACCACACATATGGGGGAAACATGTAACAAATGGTAGTCACTAACTAACTCATGAGCCATGAGAACATTGTCCCCCAATCTGTTGTCCCTTTACAAAAGCTGATTGATTATTACTTGTCACCATTAGGAGACAATCAATTAACCTATTTGCAATAATTTTTTTCACAGATTTATAGAGCACGTTACAACAGGCAATAGGTCTGTAGTCTTTCAATCTAGCTGCATGTTCTTTCTTAGAGGCTAGAGCAAGAAGAGTAGAGTTTATTGGACAAGGCATTTCCCTTGTATCAAAGAAGTCCTTAACAGCAGTGATAAGATCCACCTTTATAGTTGACAATACTCTCTTATAAAATCCAGAAGTAAAGCCACCCGACCCTAAAATTTTGTCATTAGGGATAGAGAAAAGTGATGTCTTTATTTCATCTTCAGTTACTGGCTTACTTAGATCACTTGCCTTTTCAATAAGTAGCTATTTTTGGAGGTGACGTTGAACCTCTGTAGCAGAGCAGGCACTTACATGAGTATTGACAGTACCCAACAGATCCTTGTAAAAGGATATTATGGTGGCAGTGATCACACGAATATCAGCTAAGAGAATCCCCGTGGAGCCTTCCAGTTGAGTTATTTGATTTCTTGCCTGTCTTGTTTTCATAGCTCTTTGAAAATACTTATTAAGCCGTAAAATTTGAAATGTTAAGAATAAGTAGGAGGAAAGGAAAACCACTTCAGAACTAATAATGGGCGTTACAAAGGAAGTAATGGTCGTTATCAGGATAAGGTAACGGGAGTTACAGTGAGTATAATAGTCGTTGCCAAAGGAAGTACAATGATCACTATACCAGCAGAAACACGCGTTGGAGTGGGAGAACAACGGTCGTTGCATTGGTACAACGGCCGTTACATAGGTCGTAATGGGCGTGTTGTTCGTCCTGCATATGACTAGTCATGAACCCCAAACCTAGAAAATGTATAACTTTTTGCAATTCTTTCGCTAAATTGGACCTTGGATACCATATCTAGACAACCTAATGGTTCAGGCTTCAACTAGAATGGGCGAAACGACCAACACACGAAAGGATTGAGTCGACTTACCGGTTTTCTGGTCGGAGAGTAGTCGAAACGATTAGAAGGGCGGAAGAGTTGCAATCCTTCACTCTGTCTGCACAAACAAGGGAAAGGGCGTCAGAGAACCCAAAGGAACAAGGAAAATCGAAGAAAGGAGAAGGAGAGACAGACTTACTAGGGCACTAGAGAGAATTCGTTGTAGCCAGGCTAGAAATTCGGGTTGGGTCGGTCAGTTGAATAAATATTTGAAGATTGGGCTCGTCCGGCCTTTCTAGTATCAGGGCTTATATTTTGGGTTAAGAGGAAATTGTGGAAACTCACGGGGTTCAGATTAAGGAATATTTGGGGCCAAGGGCCCGCTGGTAAAGAAGGCAGAACAAATCTTGGACAGTGTCAGCAAAGAAGTTCTTTTGAACAGGGATGTCAGATTAGGGATATAATTCGAAAGAACACATGGCTTTTGGCAAAAGCGGAGGGGTCGTTTTCCGCGCAATAATTGAGCTAGTAATTCTGCTCAATTCCTTCTTGGTCCAATTCCCTTGTTTTCCGAGAAAAACAAGGTACACATAACCGGTGGATTTCAAATCTGGAAGGACTTCAAATGAGCTCCGGCTGGGTTTTCAAAACCCTTTGAAAAGGGAAGGAAATGGCAGGTTTTCTGTCTTTTCCTTTGATTTTTTCAACAGTATCCTTTTATGTTTTATTTTCTAACGTGAGAAAACAACTTTTTGATTCATCCTTTTTAAAGGAAAAACTTGTATAATATTTTAATAGCGGAAATGGATTAACATTGAGCCACCATTGGTCATGAGATGAGGCTCATAGATTTTTTTATGAAGGTTAGGTGCCATATTATTCCACTTTCTTTGAATATTTTTGATTATTTGAATATTCACGTTTGGTCGATATAATTTTTTTTTAATAATGGTGAGTTTGAATTTTATGAGTATTTTGTGTAAAAACAGTATAAATGAGATACAGAAAGAAAGAAGTGGTTGTTCGGATTGATAGGAAGGGTAGTTCAGTCATGTTAGGTGGTCCTTAGTTTGAAATCCATATAGTAATGGTACAGTGGAAAACAATGAATTAAAATTCGGAAGAAATTAGGGTCTTCCCCAGCAATCGAATCCCTTTCGAATTTCAATTCCACTGTAATTCATTTCCGCGCGGAAAATAACCCGAAGTATCTATCTTATCAGAAAAGAGTTGGGACAGTCTCGTTGGTTAGTCAAAACATATGAGTTGGTTAGCAGCGTGAGACGAAACTGTGAGTCAAGGTTAAAAAGGGTAAGGTATGCAGGTTAGCAATTCAACCACCGGGCGTGGGTGAGACTTTGAAAGATGGTTGTCAGTTCTGTGTGGTTTCAGTCTTCAGGTTGGTTGTCAGTTTGCTGTGGTTTCGGTTTTCGGGTTGGTTGTCGGTTTAGTGTGGGTTCAGTTGTTAAGTTTGTTGTTGGTTTAGTGCGTTTGACTTTGGTTTAAAGTTTCTTTAGGCAGAGGGATAAGAAAAGTGTTAGGTGCGAGTGGTAACGTTGTACCAACTTAACGGGTGCATCCCCTAGTTGAGAGGGAGGGTGTAATTCAATTTCGGGATGAAACCTGTTTAAGAGGGGAAGAGTCGTAACGACCCAATTTTGGTCAACTCTAGATTGGGTCAGTCTTTTAGTTGGACCGAAGGCAGGCACAAAGACCGTTATGGTGGCTGAGTAATGGGCGTAGCAGTAAGGAATGCCACGGACGTTGGAGTATTTATAACGACCGTTACACATGGTGCACAACAGCCGTTGGAGACAATGATTGTTATTAACATTCTGATGAGCTGTAAAACAGTGATCAAATACTACCAAGCTGAAAGCGAGATAGATCGTATTCCACGGGTCTTCTAATAATCGTCTACTCAAATATAAAGGCAAAATATTCAAGTTTAAACACGTTGTGCGTGGTGTGAGTTCCACGACTTCTATTCTAGAAATGTGAGTAAATTAAAATCTAAATTAGACGACAGATTAAAAGATTGGTTGACTTAACAAAGACGACAGACAAGCTTAGACTTCGAATCCCCCTTTGATCATTAGAGCATTGGCAATCAACAGACCATCGGTTTTCAATTCTTGTTCAATCAATTCTAAGACACCACCATAACTCCTTACCCTTAGGTTTAAGACTGGCGAACGTTCGCTCTATCCGATCTAGCTACCAATATTAATTAGTCGCCCGAGTACGGTCGCTTCTTGTGACGACAAAACTAACTGGTGGAATTACTAACGATTCGTGAGTTACTCTTGAAGCGGATTAATCCTAACTGATTCCTACGAAGGAACACTCCAATGAATAGGTTAATTGTTGATTTGGTGTTTTAAAGTGAGGCGAACGTTCGCTACTATCCTCAGCTTAACAAGAATCAAATATAGGAGATCAAGCTAGAAAAGAAACACAAACAACGAAGAACAAATCAAACATGCAAGAGAAACTGATTGAACTTTGAATCTAATCACCGCCGATCCGTGACCGCTTTAAACCCTTGGGTCACTTAGGGTTCATCTAGTCTAAGCTCTACGAGTTTAGCTACTCATGTTGATGATGCTGTAAAACAGTGATCAAATACTACCAAGCTGGAAAGCTAGGGTAGATCGTATTCCACGGGTCTTCTAATACTTGTTTACACAAATGTAAAAGCAATTTACTCAGGTTAAAACACTTTGTGCGTGGTGTGGGTTCCACGACTTCTAATCTATGAAAATGCAAGGAAATTAAAAATTTAAACTAAGAAACAGTTTGGAAAGATTGGTTGATTAAACAAAGAATGACAGACAAACTTAGCCTTCGAATCCCCCTTCGTTCCCCAGAGCATAGGCAATCAACAGATCAGCGGATTTCAATTCTCATTCAATCGGTTTCAAAGACACCACCATAACTCCTTACCATTAGGTTTAAGACTGGCGAACGTTCGCTCTATCCGATCTAGCTACCAAGATTAATTAGCCGCCCGGGTACGGTCGCCTCTCGCAACGACTTAACTAACTGGTGCAATTACTAACGATTTATGAGTTACTCTTGCAGTGGATTAACCCTAACTGGTTCCTATGAAAGGCACACTCCAATGATTAGGTTAATTGTTCGATTTGGTGTTTTAAAGTATGGCGAGTGTTCGATTCTATCCTTAGCTTAACAAGAATCCTATCTAGGTGATCAATCCAGACAAGAAACATAAACAACGAAGAACAAATCAAACATGAAAGAGAAACTGATTGAACTTTGAATCTAATCACCGCCGATCCGTGACCGCTTTAAAGCCCTGGGTCACTTAGGGTTCATCTAGTCTAAGCTCTAAGAGTTTAGCTACTCATGTTCATAGCAAAAGAAACAAAGGCAGAAACAGGGTTCATCATACAGAGGAAGAACAGAGAAGAACTGTAAAACCTAATTCTGATGACTCTGGCAATGCTCCGATCTTCAGTAATCTTCAATCCTAGCTCCAAGTCTCCGAGGTGGAAGGGATGGCGTCACAATCTCTTCTTGGCTCTTCGGACTCTAAACTCTGCTCTCGAACTCGGGAGAATTCTGAGAACTGTGTAAAAATTATGATGTTTTTTAAAGTATGGGCCGCCGTTTAAGTATTTATACTTAACCCTAATACCGCCGGATTTACCCTGGGATTTTCGCCGAAAACCTGAGGAGTTTTCGCCAAAATCCCTTTGTAAATTGAATGACTGCACGGCGATATCCTTCTGTGATTTTCGGACCTTGTGTTTGCGGCGAAAACTTGGTGTTTTCGCTGAAATCTCCTTCTTGAAAGCACTGCCGATTTCTTCATGAGTTTTTGCCGAAAACCTTGGGTATTTTCGCCGAAAACTTTAGTGTAAAACGGGGCAGGATTTGGTTCGGCTTGATTGACTTCCTCGATCGATTCCGATGTGGTTCCTCGTGGTTCCAACGTCTTAGACACGTCCTTGGCTACTTATTTGACGGCAAAAACCTGTGCTATCATAGAAACACTAGAAAACCATCAAATAGATCCGAAGCGGGCCAAAGTAACACAAATGGCACGAGATAGAGCAATTGATTGAATATTCGTCATTCTACCCTAAAAACCATGTCTTAAGCAAGGAAATGTCGCTTAAATGAGGCTGATAAACACGTCAATTCGAGTGTCATCAAAATACCCCACACTTAAGCTTTTGCTTGTCCTCAAGCAAACTGAATAGAAAACGCTCGTGTTCACAAATGATAAGATCGATCAAATTGAAGTTCAAGCACACACAATGAATTATTAGACAGATAATTCCTAGAACAAGAAACCTGACATGCATACGGATCAGCCAAACAACCTGGTCTCACTAAAAACTGCACACGACAAGTAATAGTAACCAATTATGCACGAATTTGACCTGACCGACCAGACTCCTCACACTGGAATTATATAGTACAAGGGGAACTCTCACTCTCTGTGTTTAAGGACGTGTTTATGCTCTCAATCATTTTCTGTTACTGAATTCTATCATAAGTTTGCATTTCGACCACATCTCCACCACTGTGACAACACGAGGAACTAGTCAAGAAGGACTTCCCTGCTAGGACTATAATGAATCTCTACACTACAAGGGTTTATAATGAGATGGATGATGGGAATGTATGATGATGGCTTTGGTGCGGTGTAGCTTTCGACTAACTTCCCTCGAATCTAGCCTATGGTTTCCTACCGTCTAAGCAGACACGGGTGGAATAGTGAACGCTCGTCCTATGATACCCTCAACAACTTAAGACTTATTTTCTTTTCACACACATTTTTTTTCCTTTTTCGACTTTTTCTTTTGACTTCGTTCTTCCATATGTAGGGAGAAGAAGTTTATTGAACTAAAACTTGAACGTTTCTGATTTTTCTTTCTCATTTTTTTTTTGAAATTTTCTTCTTTTCTTCTTTTTCAATTTTTTTCTTTTGTGTCGATTCCTTCTTTTAGTTGCGAGAGGGGTTTACACGTCTGGACATAACAGCTAAGACCACCTGTTTAATGGCTATAGGAAAGTTACCACAAACCGACTTCCGGTAGGTCAATCTAGAACTACAACCACAGGGGATCAACGGGGAATGAAAGAATGGGGAAATGGCTGTAATGTATATCGAACCGAAAGAACAGGCCAAGCTCAAGGGTTTAAACCTAATGGATTTTAACGTTAGGCAGGCTATCTGGCTTAGTAGCTGAATCTAGGTGCCCCTATCATTCTAGAACTCGTGTCATCGTGTGGTCTCGAGTAGGTGTCATGCAAATTCTAACTCATTCAAGCAAACAGAAAACCACTCAAAAAGAATTAAAATTGCAAGTTACGTGCAATTGATCAAAAGCTCACAGTTGGTTTGCTAGTCGGATTCGGTCATTTTCATGCAATAAGGCTACAAACTACAAGTGTGATTTTAAAAATTCTGTTCTGACCAGGTAATTTAGCATCAAAGTATACACGTTGGTTCTCAGGTTCTAGGTTAAGCAGTCTAAGCATCATTATGATAGATTGAACAACAACTTAACATCAAAAATCAAGAACCGAGCAATTCTAATGCTAGAGGAACTGGAAAGGAACCACGAGGCACACAAAAACACAATCAAGGGCAATCAAGTTCATGCAAGGTTCTCTAGCATCCTACCCCACACTTAAATCATTCTGTGTCCTCACAGGACTAACCCTAGAGTTCAGAGTGAAGTAGAAGAACCTGGATCGAGATGGCTGGTGTAGGGGATGAACACGGATCCTCGGAGCAGAGGGAATCTACCGAAGCGAAGCAAAGGGAATCTCCCAACTGCCTGCAAAACAAAAACAAATGAAAGATAAAAAAGAAGCCGGGACAAGTGTCCCGGATCCACACAGAAAAAAGTTGGATTGAAATCTGAAAAGAAGAAATAAAAAGAAAGGATGAGAAAAGGAATACAACCCGATCACTGCTCGTCAGGCGCATCGGGAGGGGGAATGTGGAGGGCTGCGCCAACCTGTCGCTGCCACGCCAGCTGTGCCTCATGCCTCTCGTCCGTGCGGAGCATGTGCTGCTGCATAATAATCCATCTCGCATCCTGAGTGGCGGTATCCTGGATCCGCCACTCCTGCAGTCGCTCATACAACTCTCCGATGTCCGCAGGATGGTGTCGGGGCTGAGGATGAGGTGCCTGGAGTGGATCTTGGATAGGCGGCGGCGAGTGGTACTCGTACCCTGCCTGATGCTGTGGCGAGGGTATATGATCATGGAATGCTACCTCTGGCTGGGGCTGCGGCTCCTCATCATCATCTTCTTCCTCTAATTCTGCCATGTGCTGGAGAGGAGGAGGTGCCGCCACTTGTGCACTCAGGTCCAGATCGAGGCCGTACTCGATCGCTAAATCACCCCCCACGGTGTGTACTATGCGTCGTGGGACGGTCGGGCCATATTCCTGGCTAAGACCAAGGGAGATGATGAGGCGACCGACAAAGTTGCCTCCCAGGAGTGAGCGGGGTGGCTTCTTTTGAGTCTTCTGGCTGAAGATGCAGGCGAGCACCCATCCAGGATGAACAGGATAAGACTCCCGGATGGCACGGAGAAGCATGAGCTCCTCTTTGCTGATATGGTGGCGGTCCTTATCTGGAGCAAACAAAAGAGAACGACGCCAAACCATATGAATGAATTTATAGACCAAGTGAGAGAGGGACTTAACTGAGTTGTCCTTCGTGGTCCGATCTCCGGGTACTCCAGTCATGTGGCTCCACAGCTCAGGGTACTCTTCCACCTCGCCGGGCTCGTCCTCCCAGCCGTGATGATGGTCGCGGTAGTGCGCGGGCGGGATACCAAGATGAGCAGCAAACTCATCATAGGTGAACTCCTTGTACACCCCGCCGAGGTAGAAGGAGATAACCTTCTTGTGCTGGAGCTTCTTATGATCGTCCAGATCGAACATGGCCCAGAACTCCTAGAGCACAATGTCTGGGAAATCAGCGGTGAGGGTGGACAGCTCTAGTTGTCCTGCTGGGATCAATGCGTCGAGCACGTTCCGGTGCCAGTCCTCATCGTGCTCGAAGAGGGAATCCATGGATAGGGGGCGAACATCGGCTCCGGGAATCTCGCTCGAGCCTCTAGAAGTGCTCGAAATAGTGGTCGGGAAGGCGTGCAACGGTGTCGTGGTATCCGACACGACCAGGACGGGCTGGTGGAGGGCCGTGAACAGCTGGAGTGACACGAGCAGGAGCTCGGGAGCTAGAGGCGGTGTCAAGTTCTGCTTGGTCCTGCGCTCATGAGTTACGTTCCTAAAGCAAGAAATGAACCCAGATTAGCCAAACTAAAACCCTACCCCACACTTAGTAGAAAAACTCAATTTCACGAAGAAATGAGGAAAACCGAGTGGGGGTAAGCAAAGCAGATCAACCGGTAATCACAATTTATTAGAGCACATGCTTAGGAACAGCCAGAATGGAATCATCACAATCAGAGTTCAGAAGTCAAACCGACATTCAAAAAGGCAACAGTATAGCATATTGAACCCTAATCATGGCATACTAGCTCAAAGCGGGAAATGACGGTATAATGATAAACACGAATGGCAAGCATAGTAATAAGAACGTGAATGAACACACATGGCAGCCAAACGAGCATAATAGTTCATGGTCAAACCGACATTTCTCAAAAGTCAACACCACAAACAATAGGTCTTAAAGCATAGCAACACAAGATCAATCGGTATAAGAATTCAGCTTAAGTCTCCCTAAGCATGCTAGAAAAGTCAAAAGCAATCAGCTAACCTAGTTCACACGAAATCAGTCAGCACGCAAATCGAGGTAGACCGAAAAAAGTCAACCAAAGTGAACCCCAACGAAATTCAGCATTCAACATGTCAAAAGATTCGAAATGAAAAGTTCTACAACTTACCCTGAAGCCATGAGTGCTAAAAATGAACGGGGAGGGAGAAATCGGCCAAAAACTTCGAAAACTAGGGTTTGGCTGAACGGGAGCTCTAGAGCTCCGATTCGGACGTTCTACGTCTCAAAATGATCGGACGGAAGAGGGGAGACGTGCGGCGGCGGTCGGTGATGGCGGCGGCGAAGAAAATAAGGGCGGCGGCGGCTGGTTTTCGAAAACAGGGGGTTTGTTCTGATTTTTTTGAAAATGGAAAGTGAGGAGAGAGAGGGAGTGGACCGGAAATTAAAGGGAAAGAGTTTTGAATTTTGTCTCAGGCTTTCGGCTGAAAATAGGTGCAATTTTTTGCCGAAAACTCAAGGCAAAATCGTCTGCTGGTTTTCAAATACGTTTTCGTCGAAAACTCAAGGAGTTTTCGTCGAAAATTTTAACTAAAATCATCTGGAAAACACAGTGGGATTTTAAAGGTAGTTTTCGCCGAAAATCAAAGGAATTTTTCATGGAAAAATTTGACCTGCTCGAGTTGAAAATATTTTCGCAATCCCGGCAAACTTCAGAAAATCACAATTAAAACAACAAAAATCGGAACAACCTCAAACGACTTGCGATTGAAACGATGACACACAGACTACACACGAAAAATAGAAATCAAACAAACTGACACATTTGGCTCCCCCGAACTGACTCTAAAATACTAAGTTCGACACAAATTGAAAACTGACTCCAGCCGTGGGTTGCCTCCCACGAACGCTCTTGATTAACGTCCTTGAGCTGGACGATACCTGGACGGTATTAGGAGACATCCCAACTTAGGTTCTCCTTAACGCTAGCATCGGAGTTCATGAAGTAGAGCTTCGGGGCATCTCCGTTAAGCGTATATCTCTTCCCGTTAGCGTGTATGAGCTTGGTACGTCCATCAGGAAGGTGATCGATGAACTTGAACGGACCAAGGAGTTCTGTTGAGGGATCATCCTCAACAAGGAAGACGGTGGAAGGAATGAGGACTGTCGCCTCGTCTTCTTCTTAACCTCCGGCTTCATTTCACCGGGATCCATAATCGTTGGAGCTTCTTTAGGAGATGCTTCCGGTTTCTGCTTCTTCTTCTGCTCATGCGCCAGTTGCTTGTTAGGACCTGGTGGTGTGGCTGGCTCGGAAGAAGACGGTGGGGCTTTTGGCCTCCATAACATTTGAGTCTTCTTCTTTTGATGATTCTGCCTCCTTGACCTACCAGACTCCTTGCTCGGCGGTTTAGAAGAGGCTTTCAGTTCCTTCTTCTTTGGCGGCTTCTGAGCAGAAGATCTTGGTTTCTGCTTGGCAATCTGTTCAACTCCTGCAAAAATAGTTGATCTAGGAACACTAGAAGAGACATCAGTAACGAAGTTCACCGAGGCCAACTCCACAGTTTCTACGGATAAACAATGTGATTCTCCCTTAGGCATGTATTTCATACCGTCCTTGAGACGGAATGTTGCAGTATCCTTTCCAACCCTTAATGTTAATGAGCTATTTGGAACATTAATGTTAATGCCGGCTGTCAGCCATAAATGGTCGGCCTAGGAGAAGGGTAGAATATGTCCCTTGAGTATCCATTACTACGTAATCAGCGTAGAACGTGAAAGGGCCACAACAAGTGATTACATCTTTGATTATTCCTCTAGGTTCTTTTAGAGTTTTGTCAGCGAACACTACATGCATGCTAGCAGGTTATAGTTCACATAGGTTCAATTTCTTATATAAACACATAGGCATAACATTTATAGATGCACCTAGATCAACCAAACTACGCTCTATTTCAATGCCATTAATGATCAGGGTAACGTAAAAAGTCCAGGGTCAGAGCACTTAGCTGGGATAGGTATAGGTGGTGATCGAGAATCGCTAGCTGAGCATTCTCCCTTAGAAGGGGTGGAAAGTGCTTCCTTCTTCTTCTCCAGGCTATTCTGTTCACTGCTCCTAGTTATGATGACTTTAGCATGTTCATTCTCCATGGCGGGGTTACTTTGAGACGGCGCCTGACTGAAGAGAGGACTGTTAGACAGCAAGCTAGCAACATTGTTTAACATGCTCTCCACTCGCTGACCTTGAGCGATCTGTCCTTGGTTAAGAGCAGCTTGGGCTTTGAACCTTTCTTCATGATCGTCGAGCCTTGCCATGATCAGGTCAAACTTCTTGTCTACCTCGTTATTCCTTGTGTTCCCTGATGTAGATCCCTGAGGTTGCTGTTCTCTAGTGAATCCAAAATTGTAAGGAGGATGCTCTTGGAAGCTCCTTTGTTGTTGAGGAGGTTGTCTGGACTGATGGTAGTCGGGGTAGCCCTGTTGATTGTTGGTGAAGCCCTCAGAAATGAAGTTCACCTCTTCTACTGAACAAGCATTGATTTCCTTCAATCGCTCCTGAACTTCTGCTTCAATAAGCTCTTCTATTCTCCAATGTCTCTTAGCTCCTTTGGTCTGCCTGAGCCGTGAGATGCTGTCCTTGAAGGCAGTGGTTCTGGAAAGAGGGAAGTATTCCTCTATGAATCCTTGAGCAAGATCCTCCCAGTTGGTGTAGAGACCGGGTGGCCTGCTAATGAACCATCTCTTTGCGGTGCCTCGGAGTGGGGTGGGAAGGCTCACAAGCATAAGGTATCCTTATCGAGGCTCCCACTCTTAAAGGTCTCGCAAAAAGTAAGGAAATCCGCCAAGTGTGTGCATGGATTATCATGAGGCTTTCCTTCAAACTGTATACCCCTAGAGATCATTTCTGAGAAGGCGGTCTTGATCTCATAGGCAGGACCGTCTTCATTGCGCGGCACAAAGAAGGGAGACCAAACACTAGCAACCATCGTGGTAAGGAAAGGTGGATCAGAAGTGATTTACTTCTGAATTTTCTTATCCTGCAAAAGACAAAAATAAACACAACCGGTGTAGAATCTAAGTGGATGGAAAAATGAAAGATGGAAAGTAGAAGAATAAAATGCCAGTTCTTCTTTCAACAAGTAAAAGAAGTCCCCGGCAACGGCGCCAATTTGAACAGTAATCAAATACTACCAAGCTGGAAAGCTAGGGTAGATCGTATTCCATGGGTCTTCTAATACTTGCTTACTCAAATGTAAAAGCAATTTACTCAGGTTAAAACACTTTGTGCGTGGTGTGGGTTCCACGACTTCTAATCTAAAAAATGCAAGGAAATTAAAAATTTAAACTAAGAAACAGTTTGGAAAGATTGGTTGATTAAACAAAGAATGACAAACAAGCTTAGACTTCGAATCCCCCTTCAATCCCCAGAGCATAGGCAATCAACAGATCAGCGGATTTCAATTCTCATTCAATCGGTTTCAAAGACACCACCATAACTCCTTACCCTTTGGTTTAAGACTGGCGAACATTCGCTCTATCTGATCTAGCTACCAAGATTAATTAGCCGCCCGGGTACGGTCGCCTCTCGCAACGACTTAACTAACTGGTGCAATTACTAACGAATTATGAGTTACTCTTGCAGTGGATTAACCCTAACTGGTTCCTACGAAAGGCACACTCCAATGATTAGGTTAATTGTTCGATTTGGTGTCTTAAAGTAAGGTGAGCGTTCGCTTCTATCCTTAGCTTAACAAGAATCCTATCTAGGTGATCAATCCAGACAAGAAACATAAACAACGAAGAACAAATCAAAAATGAAAGAGAAACTGATTGAACTTTGAATCTAATCACGCCGATCTGTGACCGCTTTAAAGCCCTGGGTCACTTAGGGTTCATCTAGTCTAAGCTCTAAGACTTTAGCTACTCATGTTCATAGCAAAAGAAACAAAGGCAGAAACAGGGTTCATCATACAGAGGAAGAACAGAGAAGAACTGTAAAACCTAATTCTGATGACTCTGGCAAAGCTCTGATCTTCAGTAATCTTCAATCCTAGCTCCAAGTCTCCGAGGTGGAAGGGATGGCGTCACGATCTCTTCTTCGCTCTTCAGACTCTAAACTCTGCTCTCAAACTCTGGAGAATTCTGAGAATTGTGTAAAAATTATGATGTTTTTTAAAGTATGGGCCGCCATTTAAGTATTTATACTTAACCCTAATACCGTCGGATTTACCCTGGGATTTTCGCCAAAAACCTGAGGAGTTTTCGCCGAAAATCCCTTTGTAAATTGAATGACTACTCGGCGATATCCTTCTGTGATTTTTGGACTTTTGTTTGCGGTGAAAACTTGGTGTTTTCACCGAAATCTCCTTCTTGAAAGCACTACCGATTTCTTCATGAGTTTTCGCCGAAAACCTTGGGTATTTTCGCCGAAAACTTCAGTGTAATATGGGGCAGGATTTGGTTCGGCTTGATTGACTTCCTCAATCGATTCCGGTGTGGTTACTCGTGGTTTCAAAGCCTTAGACACATCCTTGGCTACTTATTTGATGGCAAAAACCTGTGCTATCATAGAAACACTAGAAAACCATCAAATAGACCCGAAACGGGCCAAAGTAACACAAATGGCACGAGATAGAGCAATTAATTGAATATTCGTCATTCTACCCTAAAAACCATGTCTTAAGCAAGGAAATGTCGCTTAAATGAGGCTGATAATCACGTCAATTCGAGTGTCATCACATGTTCATAACAACAGAAACAAAGGCAGAAACAGAGTTCATCATGAAAAGCAAGAACAGATGGAAACTGTAAAACCTAATTAAGACGACTCTGGCAAAGCTCCGTTCTCCTGTAATCTTCACTCCTGGCTCCGAGTCTCCGAGGTGGAAAGATGGCGTCACGATCTCTTCCTTGCTCTTCGAACTCTCAAAACTCTGTTCTCTCGAACTTCTTCGGTCTGGAAAATATGTGATTTTGATATATGATATCAAGTCTCCTCTATTTGTGAGCCGGCGGTTTATATTTATTGATGACACTCGATTTGACGTGATTATCAGCCCCATTTAAGCGATATTTCTTGGCTTAAGACATGGTTTTTAGGGTAGAATAGTGAATATTCACTCAAATGCTCTATCTCGTGCCATTTTGGTTACTTTGGCCCTTTCCGGGTCTATTTGATGGTTTTCTAGTGTTTTTGTGATAGCACAGGCTTTTGCCGTCAAATAATGTAACCAAGGACGTGTCTAAGGCATTGGATCCTCGAGGAATCGCACCGGAATCGATCCAAGGAGTCAATCAAGTCAACACAAATCATGCCCAGCTTTACAAAGAAGATTTTGGCGAAAAGACCTGAAGGTTTCGCCGAAAATCCAAGAAGAAATCGTCAGAGTATTAAAGAAGAAGTTTTCGGCAAGAAGTCAAAGTCTTCGCCGAAAACTCTGAACAAAAAAATCATAGGAGGACAGTCGACGGAAGCCAGCCTTTTTCAAAGAATTTTTCGGAGAAAACTCCTGAAGTTTTTGCCGAAAACCTTAACCTAATCCGGCAGGGGTAGGAATAAGTATAAATATAAACCGGCGGCTCAAAATAAAGAATACTTCATAATATACAACTTTTCACAAGTTCCAGACCGAAGAAGTTCGAGAGAACAGAGTTTTGAGAGTTCGAAGAGCCAGGAAGAGATTGTGACGCCATCTTTCCACCTCGGAGACTCGGAGCTAGGAGTGAAGATTACCGGAGAATGGAGCTTTGCCAAAGTCGTCTTAATTAGGTTTTACAGTTTCCATTTGTTCTTCCTTTTCATGATGAACTCTGTTTCTGCCTTTATTTCTGCTGTTATGAACATGAGTAGCTAAACTCGTAGAGCTTAGACTAGATGAACCCTAAGTGACCCAGGGCTTTAAAGCGGTCATGGATCGACGGTGATTAGATTCACAGTTCAATCAGTTTCTCTTGCATGTTTGGTTTGTTCTTCGTTGTTTGTGTTTCTTTTTTGGCTTGATCACCTAGATTAGATTCCTGTTAAGCTGAGGATAGTAGCGAATGTTCGCCTCCCTTTAAAACACCGAATCAACAATTAACATATTCATTGGAGTGTGCCTTTCGTAGGAACCAGTTATGGTTAATCCACTTCAAGAGTAACTCATAAATCATTAGTAATTCCACTAGTTAGTTTAGTCGTCGCAAGAAGCGACTGTACTCGGGTGGCTAATTAATCTTGGTAGCTAGATCGGATAGAGCGAACGTTCACCAGTCTTAAACCCAATGGTAAGGAGTTATGGTGGTGTCGTAGAATTGATTGAACGAGAATCAAAAATCGCTAGTTTGTTGATTGCCAATGCTCTGGTGATCTACGGGGGATTCGAAGTCTAAGCTTGTATGTCGTCTTTGTTAAGTCAACCAATCTTTCAATCTGTCTTTTAATTTAAGTTTTTAATTTACCTGCATTTCTAGAATAGAAGTCATGGAACTCACACCAAGCACAACGTGTTTGAACCTGAGTAATCTGCCTTTATATTTGAGTCGACAATTATTAGAAGACCCGTGGAATACGATCTATCTTGCTTTGTGCTTGATAGTATTTGACTACACGCGCGTGAAAGCATGTCCATCAAATTGGCGCCATTGCCGGAGACTTTTTTTAATTGTTTGAAAGAAGAACTGACATTTTATTCTTCTACTTTCCATCTATCATATTTCCATCCACTTCGATTTTACACTGGTTGTGCTTGTTTTTTTTCATTTGTAGGTTGTTTACAGGGTTATGCATCACCGTCCTCTTACGCGCTCCTTAACCAAGACTGACAAGGCTAAGAGTGTAGAGAGACCGGGTAGCTCTGCTCCGCCAAAGCGACCACAGATTCCTAAGCAAGGCAGAATCAATCCACCTCGATCTTTCACGCCGATCAAGATTGAGGAACCGTAGGAGAGTTCCTCATCTTCATCTTCATCCGCTTCATCAACCGCATCACTTTCACCTTCACCATCTCCTAGAATGGCCTACCAATTACCACCACCGGCTGCACCGAAGAGTCTAGCCAACTACAACAAGCCGAGAGCGACTAGCAATCGATCTTCCATCACCGTGCCTCGCATAGACGGAGATCCTGACTATGAGATCAAGATTCTTTTCTTGACCATGATCTCTAGGGATCTACAATTTGAAGGCAGACCACTTAAGAATCTGTGCACTCACTTGGCGGATTTCATTGATCTTTGCGGGACTTTCAAGAATGGAAATCTCGACAAGAACACCCTACGCTTGAGAGCCTTCCTGTTCTCCCTTAAAGGCGCAGCTAAGAGGTGGCTCACTGGCAAACCACTTGGTTACTACACAGACTGGGATACTCTTGCTCAAGACTTCGTGGAAGAGTACTTCCCTCCCTCAAGAACAACCTCCTACAAGGACAACATCTCTAGATTTTCCCAGAAGGAAGGTGCGAGCTTATATGATACTTGGAATGAATTCCAAGAGCTTCTGTATAACTGTCCTCACCACGGTTTCGAGCAGAGACAGCTAGCTGAAATCTTTACTCGAGGTCTTCGTGAAGAATCTGCTAAATGGGTCAATTCCTTAGCTGAAGGGGATTGTACTACCTTCCCACACCTGAAGCTGCTCTTCTCCATTTTGCAAACTGTGCTTCCAAGTCAAGGAACTGGGAATGACAATCAGAAGGATCAAGAAGCAAGCTCAATCTTGAAGCAACCATTAAAGCAGAAGTTGAAAAGCATCTGAAGAAGTCTACTACACCTATCAAGCCTCCATCAGCCTCTGTCTTTGTAGCTGATTGCGAGTGGTATGGAGCTTGTGATCATAACGGAGGATGATGCCAGAACTTTGGCAAGGCAGAAGTCTGGTCTACCGAAGAAGTCAACTTCATCTCTCAAGGCTTTAATAATAATCAACAAGGTTATGTTGGCTACCACAACTACAGACAACAGGGAAATTTCCAAGAGGGACCTCCCTACAATGTCGGCGCCAACCAGAACCAAGGTCAGAATCAGAATAACCGACCAACTAGTTAATTCCAGGATCAGAAGCCAACCAATTCGACTAGAGGCATCTACCAACCGCCTCACCGAAATCAAGGCAACTATGGAACAACTCCTCGCAATCGCCAGAATCAATACTTGAACAACACTTATACAGGACATCAGCATCAGAAAGACAACAAGGATAATGATCTTGACAAGAAGCTCCATCAGATCATCACCAGACTTGACGATCATGATAGTCAGTTCAAGGCTCAAGCTCTCCTCAATCAAGAATAAATCGCTTCCAGACAAAGAATAGAGCACGCGGTGAACCAGATATCCAGCATGCTAGCAAATGGCCGCCCCTCTGGTCAGCTCCCAAGCCAAACCGAGCCGAATCCAAGGAAGGAGCAAGCTAAGATGGTCTCCATTCAAAGTCCACTCACCTGTCGATACTTCTTCTAATCCATTCAAGGCCATTGAAGTTCCGGAGAAGAAGATAGCAAAGGAAGAGGCGCCCAAGGAGTACGATCCTCCTCTTGCTCCATACTATGAGAAGCCTCCCTTCCCAAACGCGTTGCTACCAAACGCAAGGATCGAGACCAGCATGTAGGGAAACAAAGACGGACGCTCTACCATCTGTAGCAAGAAGCCTTCCTCGCCATACCCAGCTAAGTGCCCCGATCCTGGTTCTTTCACTTTACCTCTTATTATCAATAATGTTGAAGTAGAGCGTAGTTTGGTTGATCTAGGTGCTTCCGTAAATGTCATACCTATGACTTTGTTCAAAAAGTTGAATCTAGGAGAACTTAAACCGACTAGAATGCAACTTGTTTTTGCTGATAGATCACTAAAAATGCCTAGAGGAGAAATTAAAGACGTTGTCACTCAATGTGGTCCTTTTACTTTCCTAGTTGATTTTGTGGTTATAGATACTCGAGAGGAGGATTCTACTATCCTTATAGGTCGACCCTTCATGGCAACAACCGGGATGCAAATCCATGTCCCGAGTGGTTCCTTGACTTTGAGGGTTGGTAAGGATACGATAACATTCCGCCTCAAGGACTGTATGAAATACACTCCTGCGAAGGAAGAACCTCACTGTCTTTCTGTTGAAACTATGCAGTTGACCTCGGTCAACTCCGTTACTAATGTCTCTTTCAGTATTTTTCCAAAGATTGCTGTCACAAGTGTCGAACAGGTTATCAAGCAGAAGATCAGACCTACGACACAGAAGCAGCAGAAGAAGACGGAACTGAAAGCCTCCTCTTCTCCGTCGTCACTAAGCAAAGATCCTGGCGAATTACGGATGAAGAATCAGAATAAGCCTAGAATGGTCTGGATGCTAGTTGCTCCACCATCTTCTTCCGAGCCAATTGTTCCACCGATCCCTGTCAAGCCGTCGGCGCAGAAGCCAGTAAAGAAGGAGAAGCCGAGAGCGTCTTCCAAGGAAGCACCGAAGATCATCGATCCCGGTGAAATGAAGCAGGAAGCTAAAGAAAAGACGAAGCCAATTGTTCTCATTCCCTCCACCGTCACACTTGCAGAGGATGATCGCTCACGAGAACTGTTTGGGCCGTTCAAGATTGTTGGCCATCTTCCTAATGGACGTACCAAGCTTATTCATGCTAACGGGAAGAAATTCACGCTCGCCAGAGGTACCCCGAAGCTTTATTTCATGAACTCTGACTCAAGCGTAAAGGAGATCCTGAGTTGGGATGTCTTCTAACACCGTCCAGGTATCGTCCAACTCAAGGATGTTAATCAAGACCGCTTCGTGGGAGGCAACCCACGGCTGGAGTCAGTTTTTAGTTTGTGTCGAACACAGTGTTTTAGAGTCGGTTCGGGGGAGCCAAAAGTGTCTTTTGCATGATTTCTTATTTTTCGTGTGTGATTTGTGTGTCCTCGGTTCAATCCCAAGTTGTTTGAGGTTGTTCCGATTTTTGTTAAATTAGTTCTGATTTTCCAAAGTTTTCCGGAATTGCAAAAATTATTTTAAAATTGCAGGTCAAAGTTTTCGCCAAAAACTTGCACTTGTTTCGGCGAAAACTCCTCTTTCAAAACCACTCTGTTTTCTGGCCAGTTTTTGACAAACTTTTCGGTGAAAAGTTTCATACTTTTCGGCGAAAACTCGCTTTGAAATCCGGCAGACTATTTTCAATAAACTTTTCGGCGAAAACTTGCACTCTTTTCGCCGAAAACTTTAGAAAAATCCAAAATAGTTGCCCCTTTTCTTTTCTTTTTCCGGATCGTTTCTCTCCCCCCTAACTTTTCGAACGAAAACACAAACCCCCTATTTTCAACCAAAAATCACCGCCACTTTCAAACGCCACCGCCACCCAAACCCGCCGCTGCCGCTCAATCCCTCATCTTCACCTGATCAATTCAAGCTATAGATCGTCTGAATCGGAGCTCTAGAGCTTCAGTTCCGCCAAACCCTAGTTTTTCAAGTTTTTCACCAATTCCTCTTCTTTCGTTCGTTTTCAGCCTCTATGCCTACAACGTAAGTTGTAGAGTTTTTCACTACGAGTCTTTTGACATATAGAATGCTGAATTTTGTTGGGGTTGACTTTGATTGACTTTTTGGTCTACCTCGATTTGCGTGCCTACTGTTCCGTGCGAATTTTGGTGAACTGATTGCTTTGGACTGATCTAGAATGTTTAGGGAGATTTGTGCTGAAGTTTGATACCATTTGGTCATGAATTGCTATGCTTAAAGATTAATTCTTTGTGGTGTTGCCTTGTGTGAAATATAGGTTTGACCATGAACTGTTGCTGCTCATTTGGCTGCCATGCTTGTCCACTGACGTTCATATCGCTGTGATTGTTTTCTGAGCGTATGTTGTGTTGTCATTCAATGATTTGTGCTTGAAATTGCCATGGTTAGGGTTCAATTTGTTAGAATGTTGACTTTTTGACATATCAGTTTGACCTATGAACCCAATTTGTGATTTTTACGCTCTAGCTGATCCTATGTGTGTTTTATGACTAATTGTGATTACCGGTTACTTGCTTTACTTTCCCACTCGGTTTTCCTCATTTCTTTGCGAAATTGAGTTTTTTGGACCAAGTGTGGGGTAGGTTTTAAGTTTGACTAATCTGTTTCCATTTGTCTTATTTAGGAACCTAGAGCGAGAGAGGAGAACCAAGGCAAGGATGGATACTTCCGGTGCTGGACCCAGCTCCCGAGCTCTTGCTGTAGTTTTAGCGGTATCAAATACTACCAAGCTGTGAAGCTAGGGTAGATCGTATTCCACAGGGTTTCTTCCAATTGACTACTCAAAAAGCTGGCAATTCACTCAGGTGTAAAAACTTTGTGCGTGGTGTGAGTTCCACGACTTCTAGACTAAGATGCAAGAAAAATAAAATGAAATTAAAAGACAGAATGATTTGTAGGTTTAAACACACAACAGACAAGCTTAGATTTCGAATCCCCCTTCGTTCACCAGAGCATTGGCAATCAACAGATCAGCGGCTTTCAATTCTCATTCAATCAATTTCTATACACCACCATAACTCCTGACCCTTAGGTTTAAGACTGGCGAACGTTCGCTCTATCCGATCTAACTACCAAGATTAATTAGCCGCCCGGGTACGGTCGCCTCTCACAACACTTAACTAACTGGTGCAATTACTAGTGATTTATGAGTTACTCTTGCAGTGGATTAACCCTAACCGGTTTCTACGAAAGGCACGCTCCAATTATAAGGTTAACTGGTTGAATTGATGTTCTAAAGTGAGGCGAGCGTTCGCTTCCATCCTCAGCTTAACAAGAATTTAATCTAGATGATGACACTCGATTTGACGTGATTATCAGCCTCATTTAAGCGACATTTCTTTGCTTGAGACATTGTTTTTTGGGTAGAATAACGAATATTCAATCAATTGCCCTATCTCGTGTCATTTGTGTTACCTTGGCCCGTTTCGGGTCTATTTGATGGTTTTCTAGTGTTTTTGTGTTAGCACAGGTTTTTGCCGTCAAATAGAGTAGCCATGGACGTGTCTAAGGCGTAGGAACCTCGAGGAATCAAACCGGAATCGATCAAAGGAGTCAATCAAGTTCAAACCGAAAATCTGCCATTCACACTGACAGTTTCGGCGAAACCAGGTCCCCATATTGGCGAAACCAGCAGTTCATTCACACTGAGGCCAAGTGAAGGAAATTCTCGGCGAAATCATTAAGCTATTCGGGCCGAAAATAATGAACAGCCGGCGGAGCATTGAATTCAAAGCCAGTTTCGCCAAAAACATCCTTGTGGTTTCGGCGAAACCATCAGCTCAGCCCGGCCCAATTAGGGTTAAGTATTTATACTTAATCCGGCGGTCCGAAAAGGGGAGACGAACAATAATTCATAATTCACTTTCGCGATCAGATTTCTACGATTTTCTCTGGAGTTCTGGAGCGAGGAGTTCGAGTTCGAAGAACCGGATAGAGATCGTGACGCCATCCCTGCCATCTCGGAGAATCGGAGCTAGGAGTGTAACTTACCGAAGATCGAAGTCTGCCAGAGTCGTCTGAATTAGGTTTTTCATATTCTTTTATGTTCTTCCTCTGAATGATGAACTCTTTGTCTGCCTTTGTTTCTTTTGTAATGATCATGAGTAGCTAAACTCATTTAGAGCTTAGACTAGATGAACCCTAAGTGACCCAGGGCTTTAAAGCGGTCACGGATCGGCGGTGATTAGATTCGAAGTTCAATCAGTTTCTCATTCATGTTTGATTTGTTCTTCATTGTTCATGTTTCTTGTCTGGCTTGATCACCTAGATTAGATTCTTGTTAAGTTAAGGATAGAAGCGAACGCTCGCCTTACTTTAGAACATCAAATTGAACAGTTAACCTTATAATTGGAGTGTGCCTTTCGTAGGAACGGTTAGGGTTAATCCACTGCAAGAGTAACTCATGAATCACTAGTAATTGCACCAATTAATTAAGTCGTTGCGAGAGGCGACCGTACCGGGTGGCTATTTAATCTTGGTAGTTAGAACGGATAGAGCGAACGTTCGCCGGTCTTAAACCTAAGGGTAAGGAGTTATGGTGGTGCCTTAGAATTGATTGAATGAGAAACGAAATCCGCTGATCTGTTGATTGCCTATGCTCTGGTGAACGAAGGGGGATTCAAAGTCTAAGTTCGTCTGTCATTCTTGTTTTCAAAACCCTAATTTCCAATCTGCTTTAGTTTAATTTGTTTTAATTTTTCTGCATTCTTAGAATTAGAAGTCACGGAACTCACACCACGCACAACGTGTTTTTCCTTGAGTAATTTGTTAGTTCTGAAGTAGCCAATCAATTGAAGGCCCGTGGAATACGATCTATCCTAGCTCTTGAGCTTGATAGTTATTTGATCGAACCTGCTCAGCACAACGACGGTTCATCAAATTGGCGCCGTTGCCGGGGAACTTCTTTTGATTGTTGAAAGAAGAACTGGCAATTTATTCTTCCACTTTCCATCTTTCATCTTTCCACCCACTTTGATTCTACACCGGTTGTGTTTATTTTTGTCTTTTGCAGGATAAGAAAATTCAGAAGTAAATCACTTCCGCTCCACCTTTCCCTACCACGATGGCTGCTAGTGTTCGGTCTTCCATCTTTGTGCCGCGCAATGAAGACGATCCTGCCTATGAGATCAAGGCCGCCTACTCGGAAATGATCTCGAGGGGTCTACAGTTTGAGGGAAAGCCTCATGAAAATCCATGCACACACTTGACGGATTTCCTTGCTTTTTGCGAAACCTTTAAGAGTGGGAGCCCCGACAAGGATACCTTCTGCTTTCGAGCCTTCCCATTCTCACTCCGAGGCGCCGCAAAGAGATGGTTCATTAGCAAGACATACGGTCTCTACACCAACTGGGAGGATCTCGCTCAAGGATTCATAGAGGAAAACTCCCCTTCTTCCAAAACCACTGCTTATAGGAACAGCATCCCAAGGCTCAAGGAGACCGGAGGGGCTAAGAGACATTGGAGAATAGAAGAGCTTATTGAAGCAGAAGTCCAGGAGCGATTGAAGAAAATCAATGCTTGCTCGGTAGAAGAGGTGAACTTCATTTCTGAGGGCTTCACCAACAGTCAACAAGGCTACCCCGACTACTGTCAGTCCAGGCAACCTCAGGGATCTACATCGGGGAACACAAGAGATAACGAGGTAGACAAGAAGCTCAGCCAGATCATCACAAGACTTGATGACCATGACAGTCAGTTCAAGGCTCAAGCTCTTCTCAATCAAGAACAAATAGCATCTGGACAACGAATTGAGCAAATTGTGAACAACATCTCGAGCATGCTAGCATCTGGTCGACCCTTTGGCCAGCTTCCAAGCCAGACAGAGCCAAACCCGAGAAAGGAACAGGCTAAAATGGTAACTGCTCGAAAACTTCCAAACTTAATTGCTGATGCTTATTCTGTTTTACGCAGGTTTGCTAAAACTCCAGAAGAAGAGGAAGAAGAGGAACAGAAACCGGAGCTGAAGGAGGATCCTCCTCTTGCACCGTACGTCGTGAAGCCTCCTTTTCCTAGAGCGTTGCTGCCTAACGCAAGGATCGAGACTGGCATGAAGGGGAACAAGGAAGGATATCCTGACATTCGTGCTAAGAAACCTGTTTCTCCATACCCAGCTAAGTTATCTGATCCTGGTTCTTTTACTTTGCCTCTGGTCATTAATGATGTCGAGATTGCACGTTGCTTAGTTGATCTAGGAGCGTCTGTTAATGTTATGCCTGTGAGTCTTTATGAAAAACTAAATCTAGGAGAACTTGAACCGCCTAGTATGCAACTTGTCTTTGCCGATAGATCGCTTAAAACCCCTAAGGGAGAGATTAAAGACGTTGTTACTAAATGTGGTCCGTTCACGTTTTTAGCTGACTATGTGATTATGGATACTGGTACAGATGATTCTACCATTCTCATAGGTCGACCTTTCATGGCTACTACTGGAATGAATATTAACGTTCCTAATGGTTCTATGAGTTTAAGAATTGGTAAGAAAAAAAAACTTTCCGTCTTAAAGATGGCATGAAATATGACTCTAGGAATGAAGAATCTCACTGCCTTGCTATTGAAACTGTGGGGTTGACTCCGGTCAACTCCGTTACTAATGCTTCTGCCAGTGTCTCTAGATCAGTTGTTGCTGCAGGTATTAAACAGGTTATGAAGAAGAAGCCAGAAGCTTCAGTTCAAAAGCCGCCTACGCCGCCTAAGAAGAAGAAGGAACTACAAGCCTCTTTGAAACCGCCACGCAAGGAGTCTGGTAGATCAAGGAGGAAGAATCACATGGAGAAGCAAGCTCAAATGGTTTGGAGACCAAAAGCTCTACCGTCTTCCTCCGAGCCAGCTGCACCACCAATTCGTTCCGAGAAACCGGCGCCGGAACAAGTATGGAGGGAGAAGCCAAAAGCAACTCTTAAGGAAGTACTAACGATCACCGATCCTGGTGATAACAAGCCGAAGATTGAAGAAAAGAAGAAGCCGACAGTCCTCATTCCTTCCATCGTCACACTCAAGAAGGATGATCTCTTAGAGAGCTGTTCGGACCGTTCAAGTTCGTTGATCATCTTCCCGACGGACGTACCAAGCTAATGCATGCGAACGGGAAGAAATTCACGTTTACCGGAGAAATCCCGAAGCTGTACTTCATGAACTCCGACGCGAGCGTGAAGGAGAATCTGAGTTGGGATGTCTCCTAATACCGTTCAGGTATCGTCCAGCTCAAGGACGTTAATAAAAGAGCGCTTCGTGGGAGGCAACCCATGGCTGGAGTCTATTTTAATTTTTGTTGAACTTGATATTTTAGAGTCGGTTCGCGAGTGCCAAAAGTGTCAGTTTGTTTGTGTTCTTATTTTTCGTGTGTAGTCTGTGTGTCATAGAGTCGGTAGCAAGTTGATTGAGGTCGTTCCGATTTTTCTGGATTTAACTGTGATTTTCTGAAGTTGGCCTGATTTGCGAAAATATTTTAAACCCGAACAGTTCAAAATTTTCGGCGAAACTACCAGTGTTTTCGGCGAAACCGATTTTCAAACTTTGAACCTGTTTCCCCTGTTTCTCTTTTTTGGTTCGAAAACTTTATGATTTCGGCGAAACCATTTCAACCAAGATTTTCGGCGAAACCAAGCTTAAATTTTCGGCGAAACTGCCAGTTCAAATCAGCCAACCCTTTTTAACCTGTAGTTTTGGCGAAACCACTGCCCTATTTTCGCCGAAACCGATTTGAAAAATTCACCTAATCCCTTTAAAAATCCGGTCCACCCTCTCCCAACCTTCTTTTATTTTTGACCACACACCCGAAACCCCCTTCCCCTTATTTCTTTCAAACACCGCCGACCGCCCCATTTTCAAACCGCCCCGCCACCGCCGTTTCACTCGCCACCGCCGTTTCACTCGCCGCCGCCATTTCACTTGCCGCCGCCATTGCCGACCGCCGCCGCCCACTCCCTCTCCCCTATCCGATCATTTCAAGCCCTAGGACTTTCAAATCAGAGCCTTGCAGCTCCAGTTCTCCGAAACCCTTGTTTTCAACGTTTTTCACCGATTCCTCTCAACCCGTTCACTTTTTGCAATCATGACTTCAAGGTAAAGTGTACAACTTTTCAATACGAATCTTTTGACATATAGATTGCTGAATTTCGTCGGGGTTAACTTTCGGTTGACTATTCGGTTTGCCTCGTTTTGTGTGCCGACTGTTTCGTGTGAACTTTGCTGAACTGAACTTATTGAACTGTTCTAGGATGCTTAGGGAGTTCCGTGCTTTATTTCCATATCACTTGATCATGTGTTGCTATGCATACGATTGATTCTTTGTTATGTTGACTTGTGAGATATGTCGGTTTGACCTTGATTTGTTGTTGATCGTTTGGCTGTCATAAGTGTTCATTCTTGTTCATATTATCGTGCTGCCATTTGGAATCATATAATGCCGTGAATTTCCAAGTTGTGATAGTCTTGCCATGATTAGGGTTCATTGTGCTTAATGTCGACTTTCTAAATGTCGGTTTGACCTTTTTGAACTCTGATTGTGCTTACCTGATTATAGCTGTTCTTCAGACATGCGTTCTACTGTCTATGATTACCGGTTACCTTGCTTCGCTTACCCCACTTAGTTTCCCTCATTTCTTTGTGAAATTGAGTTGTTCTACTAAGTGTGGGGTAGGATCTTAGTTGGCTAATCTGGTTTCAATTCTGGTTTTAGGAACACTTTTGAGCGTAGGACTGAGGCGCGACTTGATGGCGCCTCGAGCTCAGGACCTGCCGCTCCCGTCACACCCGCTGTTCAGAGCCCCCCACCTACTCCTGAGCTAGAAGCAACCCCAGCATACGACTTCAGTAGACTGGAGAGTGAGCTTAGGGAGATGAGAGCGGAGTCTGACGCGTGTTGGGAGGCTACTCAGAAGTGGCAACAGGAGTCCGACGAGCGTTTTGCCAGCTTCAAGGCGCTGCAACAGCAGATGTACGAGTCTCAGCTCCAGTTCTTTCGACAGTTCCATCCGCAAGATGATCGCCAGCACCGCGCTGACCAGCAGCAGCTCGGCGATTACTTCCACTTCCCGCACCCCGACACCTCTGACCAGCAATGATCAGGTGGTGTCCTTATCCTTTTCCTTTCTTTTTATTTATTCTTTTCGGACTTCGGTCCAACTTTTTTCTGTGTGGATCCGGGACACTTGTCCCGGTTTCCTTTTTATGTTTCATTTGTTTTTGTTTTGTAGGCAGTTGGGAGATTCCCTTTGCTTCGGTTTAGGCTACACCTCCCTCCGCTCCAAGGACCTGTGCTGACCCTCTGAAATCAACCGTCCTCACCCAGGTTCTTACATTCCACTCCGAGGGACCGTGCTCATCCACTACACCAATCATCTAGATCCAGGTTCTTCTACTTCACTCTGAACTCTAGTCCCTTCACTGTGAGGACACAGTGTAATTTAAGTGTGGGGTAGGATGCTAGAGAACCTGAACCTTGCATGAACTTGATTGCCCTTGATTGTGTTATATGTGTGCCTCGTGATTCCATTTCAGTCTCTCTAGCATTAGAATGGCTCAGTTCTTGATTTTTGATGTTAAGTTGTTGTTCAAACTTTCATAATGATGCTTAGACTGCTTAACCTAGAACTTGAGAACCAACTTGTATGCTGTAATGCTAAATTGCCTGGTCAGAACAGAATTTTGAAAATCACACTTGTAGTTGGTAGTCTTGATTGCATGAAAATGACCGAATCCAACTAGCAAACCAATTGTGAGCTTTGATCCATTGCACATAACTTGCAATTTAAATTATTTCTGAGTGGTTTTCTGTTTACTTGAATGAGTTAGAATTTGCATGAGACCTACTCGAGACCACACGATGACACGAGTTCTAGAAGGATAGGGGCACCTAGATTCAGCTACTTAGCCAGATAGCCTACCTTAACGATAAAATCCACTAGGTTTAGACCCTTGAGCTTGGCCTGTTCTTTCGGTTCGATAATACATTACAGCCATTTCCCATTTCTTTCATTCCCCGTTGATCCCATGTGGTTGTAGTTCTAGATTGACCTACCAGAAGTCGGTTTGTGGTAACCTGCCTATAGCCATTAAACAGGTGGTCTTAGCCATTATGTCCAGACGTGTAAAGCCCTCTAGCAACTAAAAGAAAATCGGTACAAAAGGAAAAAAAATTTACAAAAAGAAAGAGAAAGAAAATTTTCGAAAAAAATAGAAAAGAAGAAAAAGAGAAAAGAAAAAGTTCAAAGTTAGTTCAAATAAAAACGTTCTTCTCCCTACAAATGGAAGAACGAAGTCGTAAGAAAAGTTGAAAAGAAAAAAATTGTGCAAAAGAAAATAATAAATGCTAGGTTGCTTGAGGGTATCATAGGACGAGCGTTCATCATTCCACCAGTGTTTGGTTAGACGGTAGGAAGCCATAGATTAGATTCGAGGGAAGTTAGTCGAAAGCTACACCGCACAAAGCCACCATCATTCATTCCCATCATCCATCTCATTATAAACCCGAGTAGTGTAGAATTCATTTCGGTCCTAGCAGGGAAGTCCTTCTTGACTAGATACTCGTGTTGTCACAGTGGTGGAGATGTGGTCGAATTGCAAACCTATGACGAAATTCGGTAACAGAAAATGATCGAGAGCAGAAACACGTCCTTAAACACAGAGAGTGAGAGTCCCCATTGTACTAAATATATCCTGTGTGAGGAGTCTGGTCGGTCAGGTCAAATTCGTGCATGATTGAGTGCTAATTACTTGTCGTGTGCAGTTTATTAGTGAGACCAGGTAATTTGGCTGATTTGTATGCATGATTAGGTTTCTTGTTCTAGGATCGATCTGTCTAATAATTCATTGTGTTTGATTGAGCTCAAATTTAATCGATCTTATCATTTATGAATGTGAGCGTCTCTATTCAGTTTGCTTGAGGACAAGCAAAAGCTTAAGTGTGGGGTATTTGATGACACTCGATTTGACGTGATTATCAGCCTCATTTAAGCGACATTTCTTTGCTTGAGACATTGTTTTTAGGGTAGAATAACGAATATTCAATCAATTGCCCTATCTCGTGTCATTTGTGTTACCTTGGCCCGTTTCGGGTCTATTTGATGGTTTTCTAGTGTTTTTGTGTTAGCACAGGTTTTTGCCGTCAAATAGAGTAGCCATGGACGTTCTAAGGCGTAGGAACCTCGAGGAATCAAACCAGAATCGATCAAAGGAGTCAATCAAGTTCAAACTGAAAATCTGCCATTCACACTGACAGTTTCGGCGAAACCAGGTCCCCATATTCGGCGAAACCAGCAGTTCATTCACACTGAGGCCAAGTGAAGGAAATTCTCGGCGAAATCATTAAGCTATTCGGACCGAAAATAATGAACAGCCGGCGGAGCATTGAATTCAAAGCCAGTTTCGCCGAAAACATCCTTGTGGTTCGGCGAAACCATCAGCTCAGCCCGGCCCAATTAGGGTTAAGTATTTATACTTAATCCGGCGGTCCGAAAAGGGGAGACGAACAATAATTCATAATTCACTTTGGCGATCAGATTTCTACGATTTTCTCTGGAGTTCTGGAGCGAGGAGTTCGAGTTTGAAGAGCCGGATAGAGATCGTGACGCCATCCCTGCCATCTCGGAGAATCGGAGCTAGGAGTGTAACTTACCGAAGATCGAAGTCTGCCAGAGTCGTCCGAATTAGGTTTTTCAGATTCTTTTATGTTCTTCCTCTGAATGATGAACTCTTTGTCTGCCTTTGTTTCTTTTGTAATGATAATTGGAGTGTGCCTTTCGTAGGAACCGGTTAGGGTTAATCCACTGCAAGAGTAACTCATGAATCACTAGTAATTGCACCAATTCATTAAGTCGTTGCGAGAGGCGACCGTACCCGGGCGGCTATTTAATCTTGGTAGTTAGAACGGATAGAGCGAACGTTCGCCGGTCTTAAACCTAAGGGTAAGGAGTTATGGTGGTGCCTTAGAATTGATTGAATGAGAATCGAAATCCGCTGATCTGTTGATTGCCTATGCTCTGGTGAACGAAGGGGGATTCAAAGTCTAAGTTCGTCTGTCATTCTTGTTTTCAAAACCCTAATTTCCAATCTGCTTTAGTTTAATTTGTTTTAATTTTTCTGCATTCTTAGAATTAGAAGTCGTGGAACTCACACCACGCACAACGTGTTTTTCCTTGAGTAATTTGTTAGTTCTTAAGTAGCCAATCAATTGAAGGCCCGTGGAATACGATCTATCCTAGCTCTTGAGCTTGATAGTTATTTGATCGAACCTGCTCAGCACAACGATGGTTCATCACTAGATGATCAAGAAAGACAAGTTTTTATGTTTAAAACAGGGAAGCTGTCTGGCGACAACCCTACCTGCAAAAACCTAATCTAGGCGATCAACCATAAAAGAAACTTAAACAACGAAGAACAAAACAACCATGCGAAGAGAAACTGATTGAACTTCGAATCTAATTACCGCCGATCCGTGACCGCTTTAAAGCCCTGGGTCACTTAGGGTTCATCTAATCTAAGCTCTACGAGTTCAGCTACTCATATCAGGAACAAGAGAATCGAAAACAAACAAGGAATACATCTCAGGTAGGAAGAACAGAGAAGAACTGTAAAACCTAATTTGACGAATCCGTGAAGTTTCAATCTCCGGTAATCTTCAATCCTAGCTCCGAGTCTCCGAGATGGAAGGGATGGCATCACGATCTCTTTTCGGCTCTTCGAACTCTAAACTCTCTGCTCCAAAACTCGGGAGAATTCTGAGAATTATGTGAATTATGAGGTATATCTGATTTGGGCCGCCGGGTTAAGTATTTATACTTAACCCTAACTGATCCGGATTACTCTATTATTTTCGCCGAAAATATAGGGATATTTTCGCCGAAAATATGCTTGTGAATGGAAGTGATCTCTCTGCCCTTTCTTCTCGGTCCGAAAACACATAGTTTTCGCCGAAAATCTCCTTCACTTGGCGTCAGTCGATTTGTACTAATGTTTTCGCCAAAATCATATGCTTATTTTCGGCGAAAACTTCTTTGTCTTGGCACCAGTTGATTTGTGATGTTATTTTCGTCGAATTCAATAGGTAATTTTCGGCGAAAATATCTTTGTAATCGGGCAGGATTTTGTTTGACTTTGATTGGCTCCTTTGATCGATTCCGGTTTGATTCCTCGATGTTCCAACGCCTTAGACACATCCATGGCTACTTTATTTGATGGCAAAAACCTGTGCTAACACAAAAACACTAGAAAACCATCAAATAGACCCGAAACGGCCCAAGGTGACACAATTGGCACGAGATAGGGCAATCGATTGAATATTTGTTATTCTACCCTAAAAACCATGTCTTAAGCAAAGAAATGTCGCTTAAATGAGGCTGATAATCACGTCAAATCGAGTGTCATCAGCAGTCACTCCCACCGTTCACGACCCTCCTCCGGCATTTCCAGGTCGCCACGGGCACCACTCCACTATTGCCCACCTGCTGGAGTACTACTTTGAGCGCTACCAGCGGTTCTAGCACACCCCAGTTGCTGACGTGCGACCGCTCTCTGGACTCCCTCCTCGAGCATGACGAGGACTGGCACATGAACGTGCAAGACTCTCTGGCAGCCGCAGGTCTTCTAGAGCTGACCACAATAGTTGATTACTTCCCCGCCATCGCGCTTCGGGAATTCTGGGCTACCTTCAAGCTGGACGAGCACATGAAGCGCCAGCACAAGAAGATCATTTCCTTCTATATCGGTGGGGGTGCACAAGGACCTCACATACGATGAGTTTGCCGATCACCTCGGCATCCAGTTTGAGCAATAGCGTGACCACCATCTCGGCTGGGAGGATAACTCTGGTAGAGGCTCGGACTATGACGCGCTCTGGAGCCACGTCACTGGTATCCCAGATGCTCAGACCATGGCCCATAACTCCGTCAGGTCACTCTCTCACCCTCTCTTTCGCTTTATTCATATGGTTTGGCGTAGATCCCTTTTACTAGCTCCAGAGAAGGATTGCCAACACATCAGCAGAGAGGAGCTCGTACAGCTCCGTGCCATTCGAGAGGGCTACCTGCTTCATCCAGGTTGGGTTCTAGCGCGCCTTTTCCACCAGAAGACCAAGACGACCAAGGCACCTCGCTCCCTCCTTGGTGGCAACTTCGTGGGCTGCCTCATCATCAACTTTGGTCTGAGCCAGTCCTGGGGACCTGACGTCCCGCGCCACATGGTACACACCATCGGTGGAGACTTGACTGTCAAGTACGACCTCCAACTAGACTACAGTCCATATGTTGCGGTTGTTCTTCCTCCGCCCCAAGAGGACGAGTCAGAGGAAGAAGATGATTCTGAGGAGGAGCAGCCCCAGCTGGAGCAAGAATTTCATCACCAGATGTCCCCACAGTAGCCGCCAGCGAGGTATGCACCCCAGCAGCACCCTTTGCACCAGGATGATTTCCAGGTGCCTCATCCACAGCCCTGACCGCCTCCAGGAGACTTTGGAGAGATGCTTGATCGACTCCAGGAGTGGCGTGTGGAGAACAACGCCACCCAGGACGCCCGATGGCTTATTACTCAACAGCACATGCGTGTGCAGGATGAGAGGTATGAGGCGCAGCTGGCGTGGTAGCAGTGGGTCGCGTCCTTCTTCCATTTTCCACCTCCCGGTGCACCTGGCCAACAGTGATCAGGTTGTATTCTCTTCCTTGTCCTTTCTTTTTATTTATTCTTTTCGGATTTCGATCCAACTTTTTTCTGTGTGGATCCGGGACTCTTGTCCAGGTTTCCTTTTGATCTTTTATTTGTTTTTGTTTTGTAGCCAAAGCTTTGGTAGATTCCCTTCCTGCCCCAAAGATCTGTGTTCATCCCCTACATGAATCATCTCGATCCAGGTTCTTCTATTTACTCTCTACTCTAGCTTAGTCCTGTGAGGACACAGAACGGTTTAAGTGTGGGGTAGGATGCTAGAGAACCTTGCATGAACTTGATTGCCCTTATTTCTGATTTTTGTGTTTCGTGGTGCCTTTCCAGTTCCTCTAGCATTAGAATTGCTCAGTTCTTGATTTTTTATGTTAAGTTGTTGTTCAAACTGTCATAATGATGCTTAGACTGCTTAACCTAGAACCTGCAAACCAACTTGTATACTTTGATGCTAAATTGCCCGGTCAGAACAGATTTTTAAAATCACACTTGTAGTTTGTCGCTCTGATTGCATGAAAATGACCGAATCCGACTAGCAAACCAGTTGTGAGCTTTTGATCCATTGCACGTAACATGCAATTTCAATTCTTTTTGAGTGATTTTTTGTTTGCTTGAATAAGTTAGAATTTGCATGAGACCTATTCAAGACCACACGATGACACGAGTTATAGAATGATAAGGGCACCTAGATTCAGCTACTAAGCCAGATTGCCTACCCAACGTTAAATCCATTAGGTTTAAACCCTTGAACTTGGCCTTTTCTTTCGGTTCGATATACATTACAGCCAACCCCCATTCTTTCATTCCACGTTGATCCCCTGTGGTTGTAGTTCTAGATTAGCCTACCGGAAGTCGGTTTGTGGTAACCTGCCTATAGCCATTAAACAGGTGGTCTTAGCTATTATGTCCAAACGTGTAAACCCCTCTAGCAAATAAAAGAAAATCGGCACAGAAAAAATAAAGAAAAAAGTAGAAAAAAATAAAAAATTCAAAAAATAGAAAAAGTCTCAAAGTTTATAGTTAGTTCAATAACGTTCTTCTCCCTACATATGGAAGAACGAAATCAAAAGAAAATGTAAAAAAAAAAGAAAAAAAGAAAATTTACAAAATAAAGTGCTAGGTTGCTTGAGGGTATCATAGGACGAGTGATGTGATCCTGGCCACCAAGGCCGACGAGGCCACAACACCATGGGCACCAGGCCCGAACCTCCCCATGTTCACATGGGATGGTGGAACAGGTGACAAGAGCCAGAGGGGATTTCCCATGAAAGCCCCCATACTAGGAGCCCCAGCATCAAGCCCCAAGGCTGATGCCGAGCCGGCCCAAGTACTGATGCCAGGCCGAGATTAGACTAGGACCAGACCTACGCCAGCACCACCCCCGGAGCCTAGAAGAGCCCAAGCCCCGGAGCTAGAAGATGCACCTGAGAGGATGATGATCCTCAACCAGGCACAAAGGCCAGATCCTACTCCTGCCAGAGTCAGGCTAATGACCCGCCAGGAGCTGATGCTGACACCGAGCCCCGACCCGAACCCTGGGCTGAGCCTAGCACCAAGTCTAGGCCCCAGACCGACTCCCACGAGCTCCAGAGTCCAACTAGCACTTCAACATACTCAAGAGGAATCCTTGAAAGTCTGGCCCAGATAAAAGTCAAAAGGCTTGGACAGATTTAAAGAAGGCCGAGAACTAGACCCAACATCAGAGGAGGCCCCGGCCCAGGATACCACAGAGGAGCACTTTTGGCACAACCAACAATTGTCCTTTGCCTTTGGGGAAACTCCAGCAGCCCTGGATAGCTTAAAGTCTCAGGAGCACCCTCCAACAAACGGTGATCAATTTGGAGGAGTATTGAAGGAGATAGGGTTAAACCAAGTCCTAGTGATGCATGGCCTAAGCATCAAAGAATGGAGCCCGGATGCTGATCTGAGGAAGGCCATGCTAGGAGCTGTGATCAGGCCACCACCTGAGCCTGATCCAAGAAGAGAGAATCAAGGAGAATCCAGCCAAGGATAAGGGCCAAGAGTCCAACTCTTTGCCAAGCAGTTTAGGGCCAACACTAAAGTCATAAGAGGCCAAATCCAGATTTCTGGACAGATTCCTAGCCCGACAAGGATTGACAAATGTGGGCTACTTGGAGACAGAATTTGGACTGATGTCCAACATGAAAGTTGTAGCCCATGGAGTCTTTTAGAGGTCTGCCAAAGGGCTTAATTTTCCGAATTAATTTGGTTTTTATTAGGCTGAATCTTCGAGAACCCGTTTAGCTGTTTTTAGGATTTTCCAGCATCACTTTTAGGAGTCCTTGTTTACGAAGGATTCTTTTCCCTTATGGGATTGGAGTCCGAATTTACCCTCTCTTTAGTCTAGATTAGGATTAGTTCAAGTCCTCGTTAGTTTTTATAATTAGGACTCTTTTTATTTGTTTATTATTTATTAGTTAGTTTCTAAGGAGGAATAGGAGAGTTTGTTCCCTACTCCTCCCCCTATATAAAGAGGCATTCGCCCCTCTTGTAACACACCTTGAAATTAATAAAATCTTAAACTTCGGTTTTCTCTTAGCATGGAATTGCTATTCTCTTCTTGACTTTCATGGAATTGACTACCATTTAGACTGGCTTATCGTCTAGGGTATTCACCCCTTGAAGTGGCGCCTTCGACTTGATACTTCTGGTTCCTAGCTCGTTTATAGCTAGCGGGTCAAAGTCCTCTTCCATCCCCGGTTCCGACGGTTTCCACTTGTTGCTAGGATCATCAGCTTCTAGTGTTTAAGGGTCGTCTACCCACGGTTGCAGCTGTTCACATCAACGAGCGTACACTATTCCACCCGTGTTTGGTTAGACGGTAGGAAGCCATAAGCTAGATTCGAGGGAAGTTAGTCGAAAGCTACACCGCACCAAAGCCATCATCATACATTCCCATCATCCATCTCATTATAAACCCTTGTAGTGTAGAATTCGTTACGGTCCTAAGCAGGGAAGTCCTTCTTGACTAGTTACTCGTGTTGTCACAGTGGTGGAAATCTGGTCAAAGTGCAAACCTATGACAGAATTCAGTAACAGAAAATGATTGAGAGCAGAAACACGTCCCTAAACACAGAGAGTTAGAGTTCCCCTTGTACCAAATAATATCTGTGTGAGGAGTCTAGTCGGTTAGGTCAAATTCGTGCATGATTGGTGATTGCTCCTTGTCGTGTGCAGTTTTTAGTGAGACCAAGTTATTTGGCTGATCGGTATGCATGTAAGGTTTCTTGTTCTAGAAGTAGCTGTCTAATAATTCATTGTGCATGTTTGAACTTCAATTTAATCGATCTTATCAATTGTGAACTCGAGCGTTTTCTATTCAGTTTGCTTGAGGACAAACAAAAGGTTAAGTGTGGGGTATTTGATGACACTCGATTTGACGTGATTATCAGCCCCATTTAAGCGACATTTCTTGGCTTAAGACATGGTTTTTAGGGCAGTATAGCGAATATTCACTCAACTGCTCTATCTCGTGCCATTTTGGTTACTTTGGCCCGTTTCGGGTCTATTTGATGGTTTTCTAGTGTTTTTGTGATAGCACAGGTTTTTGCCGTCAAATAATGTAACCAAGGACGTGTCTAAGGCATTGGAACCTCGAGGAATTGCACCGGAATCGATCCAAGGAGTCAATCAAGTCAACACAAATCCTACCCAGCTTTACAAAGAAGATTTCGGTGAAAAGACCTGAAGTTTTCGCCAAAAATCCAAGAAGAAATCGTCAGAGTATTAAAGAAGAAGTTTTCGGCGAGAAGTCAAAGTCTTCGCCGAAAATTCTGAATTAAAAAATCACAGGAGGACAGTCGACGGAAGCCAGCCTTTTTCAAAGATGTTTTCGGCGAAAAATCCTGAAGTTTTCGTCGAAAACCTTAACCTAATCCGGCAGGGGCAGGGTTAAGTATAAATATAAGTCGGCGGCTCAAAATAAAGAATACTTCATAATATACAACTTTTCACAAGTTCCAGACCTAAGAAGTTTGGGAGAGTAGAGTTTGAGAGTTCGAAGAGCCAGGAAGAGATCGTGACGCCATCTTTTCATCTCGGAGACTCGGAGCTAGGAGTGAAGATTTACGGAGAGCAAAACTTTGCCAGAGTCGTCTTAATTAGGTTTTATAGTTTCTATCTGTTCTTCCTTTTCATGATGAACTCTGTTTCTGTCTTTGTTTCTGCTGTTATGAACATGAGTAGCTAAACTCGTAGAGCTTAGACTAGATGAACCCTCAGTGACCCAGGGCTTTAAAGCGGTCACGGATCGGCGGAGATTAGATTCAAAGTTCAATCAGTTTCTCTTGCATGTTTGGTTTGTTCTTCGTTGTTTGTGTTTCTTTTCTGGCTTGATCACCTAGATTAGATTCCTGCTAAGCTGAGGATAGTAGCGATTCGCCTCACTTTAAAACACCGAATCAACAATTAACCTATTCATTGGAGTGTTCCTTTCGTAGGAACCAGTTAGGGTTAATCCACTTCAAGAGTAACTCATAAATCGTTAGTAATTCCACCAGTTAGTTTAGTCAACGCAAGAAGCGATCGTACTCGGGCAGCTAATTAATCTTGGTAGCTAGATCAAATAGAGCTAACTTACGCCAGTCTTAAACCCAAGGTGAAGTGATCCCGGTCAGCCGACCGGCTGAAAATTCCTATTCCTACACCCCGCCGGGGGCACCCGCAAGAGAAAGGGCTTTAGAGTCTTATAAGAAGTGCCTGAAGCTTCGCCAACCCCTAGCCTAGCCCCACGGAGGTTTATCAAGCCACATAAGATGGTGAGGTTCAAGTACAGCCCTCCCCGAAGGGCCCATCATGCAAGGATGAGCGCCCAGACCCATCCGGCCCTAACTTGGCCACCGGCGCTTGAAGCTACCAAGGAGTCTGACTTGCCTGGCAGCTCTAGCACTCAGCCTAATGACCCAAGAGGTGCTATACAACCCTGGGATCCTCTAGATGCTTTCCTGGAGGAGTGCCGGTGGAAGAGGACCGAGCACCGCCTTAGAGAGGCTCCAGCCAACCCCGCCCCGAGCGCCCCATCAGCCCTAGCACCAAGACTAGGCTTTCAGGAGCTCAAGGAACGAATGACTGCACTAGGAGAACCCTGAAGGCCCTCTTTGACAACTAGGAGAAGTAGGGAAGGAAAGGCCTGGACCAGAAGGAAGAAGTCCGGAGAAAGACTCCCTACGGGCGCCGGCACCACCCTTGGAGGGCCCCGATCAGCTCTCAGCACCGGGCCAACCAAGGGCCCGAGCCTTAGGAGGTTTAGCACTGTCCCCCAACCCCATGAACGCTCATGAACCTAGCCTAGCATCCGCCACTTCAGGAGAAGTGAAGAAATGGGAAGAAATGAATAAGTTGGAAGAAGGAGACCGATCGGGCCGGTCGAGCAGGAACCCTGGATGCCGAGCAGCATCAGCATCAAACCCAACGGAGCCCAGCACCTGGAGCCCCATCCATTCCCAAGCCCGAGTACCCGAAGCCACCACCAATTACACGCCCGACATCAAAGGCGGCGCCGACTTTCCTAAATCGGCCCGCGCGTGAGCATCAAGCCCGACCGGATCCGCCGGTCTAGGGTTTTGCACGTTTTTTATTTGTTTTATTTCTTTTTAAGTATTGGACTCGAATTTCTCTTTTAGTTTCGACTATTTATGAATATTTAAGTCCTTTTTAGTATTCTAAATAGGACTCTAGGTTAATATTTGAATATTTCCGAGTTTTAACCTTAGTAGGAAGCCGCGGGGATGTCCCGGCTCCTCTAGTATAAATAAGAGGCTTCGGCCTCATTGTAAAGACAACCTTTTTGCCAAATCAAATATAATTCAGAACTTTGTTCTTAAATCCTTTAAGTCTTTGCTCGTGCATAGCTTAGGGACTGTGTCATCAACAGAAGTATCCCCCTTCTGTCGTGGAGTCATTCTACCGGACACTTAAGGTTCCCGGTTAATTGCGACCGGCGGGTCCAAGTACTTTGCCGCTCCGGTGCCGACGGTTAGCTCAAGCGAAGATTCAAGACTAGCGGTGGTTAGGGTTGTCTGCCCACGGTTGCAGCGGTTCATATCAGTTTTGGTATCAGAGCTTAGGTTCAATAGGAGGACCAAATCAATCCCAGTCTTCATGTTTGAAACCCTGGATTCATATCTTTACTTTCAGTCGTAGAAAACCCTCGAAAAACCCTATCTCTCTTTGTTTTCGTGTTATTAGAAAATCAGTCTAGAAAAATCCCATCTATTTTTATTCTTGTTCGAGTTTTGTATAAGAAACAGAAAGGAAAACAAAAAGAAAGGCAATCTGCCCTAGTTTCCGTTCATTATAGGTTGATCTTAAGAAGAGGGGTAGATAGATATATTTGCTTCCTTGTATTTTTAAGCTAACATGGAAGACGAGAGAATCAACCACATGGAGGCCAACGTCCTCAATATCACTCAAACCCTAGCTACACTACAAGAAGCTCTAGCTCGGATGGAACGAAGAGCGGCCGAGCAAGAATATGAAAGGGAAAGACCACACGACGACCGAGATCAGAGGGACAGAAGACCACCCCAAGACGTCGACGATGATGTGAGCAGCCTTAAGCTCATTGTACCTAAATTTTCTGGAAAGGCCAATGCCGACGAGTACTTGGATTGGAAAAGGAGCATGAAGGATTTCTTGGATTGCCACAACTACTCTGAGAGGAAGAAAATCAAGGTGGCCACCATAGAGTTCACTGGCTACGCTTCCTTGTGGTGGAGTTAGTACCAGAGGAGAATGAGGAAGAGGTTTGTACCGGCGGCTTACACTAGAGACTTGCACACCATGCTACAAACCCTAAAGCAAGGGAGCCTGCCTGTGGAGGAGTACAACAAAGAAATTGAGATACTCGTGACGAGACTCGATCTGGAAGAAGATGAGGAGGCCCGGATAGCAAGATTCACCAACGGCCTGCAAAGGGACATCATGCATCAGGTCAACATCCTTCACTATATTGACTACGATGATCTAGTGGCCCTGGTGATTCGAGTGGAGAGGGAAATCAAGAATGGCTTCGGGAATAGGCCCACGCCACCCGCCACTAGTACCTGGAGAGGTGCTGCCAGCACCAGCCAACCCCCGTGGAGACCCGGCCCCAACCAGGCCCAAGGCGGTAGGCCAAACCCTAGCCCCGCCACCAACCGGGTAACACCAAGCACTGTCCCTACTGTGCCAAGCACTAACCCTAGGCCTAGCGGCATTGTATGTTTTAAATGTCAGGGCCGAGGACATGAAGCATGGGAATGCCCTAACCAACGGGTGATGGTGCTCGGAGAAGGAGAAGTCATCACCAATGATGAAGAAGAAGAGGTGAAAGAAGAAGAAGGAGAAGACTCCGAGAGTGGAGAAGAAGTGGAGGCTAAAGGCCTCAAGATATTCACAGGGATGTTCATGAGAGACCTAGCCTTAAGTCCTAAGGCCCGGCAGGAGCCCTGACCGAGCCATACATCCTTGGCGTCGGACCGGCTCTAGAACAGCACCCGGCCAGCATCGGGTCAACCGCGAGCCGCCACCCGACATTTTACTGGTCAACACTCGAGCATCCAAAGTCCAGCCCTATATTGGTGCAGGAACAGCACCCGGACACACCCCGACCACCGAGGGACGTCGAGGCTGTCCACGAAATGCACACAGAGGAGGTTTCTCACCGACTCTTGAGGTTGGCACCAATCCGAATCCGCATACCTACAGAAGCGGCAGCTAAAAAAGAAAAACCCATGCAAGGAGGAATGGCTTCACTGGGACGATCTGTATACCCCTATGTCTTCTACGAGCCTTAAAATCAAGGTGAGCAGTCTGTCGACCGAATACAGCATGAGTACCGACGGTGCTAGTTCAGAAGACCCGGAGCCGTGGTCAGACACGGACTCCAACGAGTACCCCAACCCGCGGACCGACCCGAATCATGCCCCGACATCACTACGCAAGTAACAGACTTGGGGGAACCTCTACCCAGTGCCCGAACTGGAAGAGTATGGGATTAGAGGATGAATCCCTTGCAAGAAGAGGGGAAAGAAGTGATCCCGGTCAGCCGACCGGCTGGAAAATCCTATTCCTACACCCCGTCGGGGGCACCCGCGAGAGAAAGGGCTTTAGAGCCTTATAAGAAGCGCCAGGAGCTTCGCCAGCCCCTAGCCTAGCCCCACAGAGGTTTATCAAGCCCAATCAGGTGGTGAGGTTCAAGTACAGCCCTCCCTGAAGGGCCCATCAGGCAAGGATGAGCGCCCGAACCCATCCGGCTCTAACTTGGGCACCGGCGCTTGAAGCTACCAAGGTGTCCGACTTGCCTGGCAGCTCTAGCACTCAGCCTAAGGACCGAGGAGGTGCTATACAACCCTGGGATCCTCTAGATGCTTTCCTGGAGGAGTGCCGACGGAAGAGGACCGAGCACCGCCTTAGAGAGACTCCAGCCAACCCCGCCCCGAGCGCCCCATCAGCCCTAGCAACAAGACTAGGCTTTCAGGAGCTCAAGGAACGAATGACTGCACTAGGAGAACCCCTGAAGGCTCAGGAACCTAGCCTAGTATCCGCCACTTCAGGAGAAGTGAAGAAATGGGAAGAAATGAAGAAGTTGGAAGAAGGAGACTGATCGGGTCGAGCAGGAACCCCGGATGCCGAGCAGCATCAGCATCAGACACAAAGCCCAAGCACCCGAAGCCCCATCCATTCCCAAGCCCGAGCACCCAACGCTGACACCAATTACACGCCCGACATCAAAGGCGGCGCCGGCTTTCCTAAACCCGAGCATCAAGCCCGACCGGATCCGCCAGTTTAGGGTTTTGCACGTTTTTTATTTGTTTTATTTCTTTTTAAGTATTGGAATCAAATTTCTCTTTTAGTTTCAACTATTTAGGAATATTTAATTCCTTTTTAGTATTCTAAATAGGACTCTAGGTTAATATTTCCGAGTTTTAACCTAAGTAGGAAGCCGCGGGGATGTCCCGGCTCCTCTAGTATAAATAAGAGGCTTCGGCCTCATTGTTAAGACAACCTTTTTGCCAAATCAAATATAATTCAGAACTTTGTTCTTAAATCCTTTAAGTCTTTGCTCGTGCATAGCTTAGGGACGGTGTTATCAACAGAAGTATCCCCCTTCTGTCGTGGAGCCATTCTACCAGACACTTAGGGTTCCTGGTTAATTGCGACCGGTGGGTCCAAGTACTTTGCTGCCCCAGTGCCGACGGTTAGCTCAAGCGAAGATTCAAGACTAGCGGTCTTTAGGGTCGTCTACCTACGGTTGCAGCGGTTCACATCATAACGGTAAGGAGTTATGGTGGTGTCGTTTAATTGATTGAACGAGAATCGAAAATCGCTGGTCTTTTGATTGCCAATGCTCTGTGATCTAAGGGGGATTCAAAGTCTAAGCTTGTCTGTCGTCTTTGTTAAGTTAACCAATCTTTCAATCTGTCTTTCAATTTAAGTTTTTAATTTACCTGCATTTCTAGAATATAAGTCGTGGAACTCACACCACGCACAACGTGTTTCAACCTGAGTAATCTACCTTTTTATTTGAGTAGACAATTATTAGAATACTCGTGGAATACTATCTATCTTGCTTTATGCTTCATAGTATTTGACTACACGCGCGTGAAAACGCGTACATCATTTATACTTAACCATTTCCCAGCCGGATTAGGTTTAAGGTTTTCGACGAAAACCTTCAGACTTTTCGCCAAAAACTTCTTTGAAAAAGGCTGGCACCGGTCGACGTCAATTGTTCTCCTGTGTTAATTTGATCGAGAGTTTTCGGCGAAGAGTTAGTCTTCTCGCCGAAAACTTCTCCTTCTATGCTCTGACGATTTCTTCATCAATTTTTGCCGAAATCTTTAGGTATTTTCGTCGAAATCTTCTTTGTAAAGCTGGGCAGGATTTGTGTTGACTTGATTGACTCCTTGGATCGATCCCAGTTTATTTCCTTGAAGTTCCAATGCTTTAGAAACGTCCCTGGTTACATCATTTGATGGAAAAAACCTATGCTATCACAAAAACACTAAAAACCCATCAAAAAGACCCGAAACGGGCCAAAGTAACTCAAATGGCACGAGATAGAGAAGTTGAGTGAATATTCGTTATTCTGTCCTAAAAAACATGTCTTCAGCCAAGAAATGTCGCTTAAATGGGGCTGAAAATCACGTCAAATCTAGTGTCATCAAATACCCCACACTTAAGCTTTTGCTTGTCCTCAAGCAAACTGAATAGAAAACGCTCAGGTTCACAAATGATAAGATCGATTAAATTGAAGTTCAAGCATACACAACGAATTATTAGACAGCTACTTCTAGAACAAGAAACCTAACATGCATACCGATCAGCCAAACAACCAGGTCCACTAAAAACTGCACACAACGAGAAGTAATCACCAATCATGCACGAATTTGACCTGACCGACCAGACTCCTCAAACACATAGTATTTAGTACAAAGGGGAACTCTCGCTTTCTGTCTTTAGGGACGTGTTTCTACTCTCAATCATTTTTTGTCATTGAATTCTGTCATAGGTTTGCAATTCGGCCACATCTCCACCACTGTGACAACACGAGTAACTAGTCAAGAAGGACTTCCCTACTTTGGACTGTAATGAATTCTACACTACAAGGGTTTATAATGAGATGGTTGATGGGAATGTATGATGATGGCTTTGGTGCATAGCTTTCGACTAACTTCCCTCGAATCTAGTCTATGGCTTCCTACCGTCTAACCAAACACTGGTGGAATAGTGTATGCTCGTCCTATGATACCCTCAAGCAACCTAGCGCTTTATTTTGAGTATTTTCTTTTTCTTTACATTTTATTTTGATTTCGTTCTTCCATATGTAGGGAGAATAAAGTTATTGAACTAAACTAAAAACTTTGAAACTTTTTTTGATTTTTTTCTTATTTTTAGTTATTTTTCTTCTTTTCTCTTTGTGTCGATTTTCTTTTAGTTGCTCGAGGGGTTTACACGTTTGGACATAATAGCTAAGACCACTTGTTTAATGGCTATAGGAAAGTTACCACAGACCGACTTTCGGTAGGCTAATCTAGAACTACAACCACAGGGGATCAACGGGGAATGAAAGAATGGGGATTGGCTGTAATGTATAGCGAACCGAAAGAAAAGGCCAAGCTCAAGGGTCTAAACCTAGAGGATTTAACGTTGGGTTGGCTTCTGATTTAGTAGCTGAATCTAGGTGCACCTATCATTCTAGAACTCGTGTCATCGTGTGGTCTTGAATAGGTCTCATGCAAATTCTAACTTACTCAAGAAAACAGAAAACCACTAAAAAAGAATTGAAGTTGCAAGTTATGTGCAATGGATCAAAAGCTCATATTTGGTTTGCTAGTCGGAATCGGTCATTTTCATGCAATCAGAGAGACAAACTGCAGGTGTGATTTTTTAAAAATCATGTTCTAACTAGGCAATTTAGCATCAAAGTAAGCAAGTTGGTTTGCAGGTTCTAGGTAAGCAGTCTAAGCATCATTATGACAATTCAAACAACAACTTAACATCACAAATCAAGAACCTGAGCAATTCTAATGCTAGAGAAATTGGAAAGGCACCACGAAACACATAAAACACAATTAAGGGCAAACAAGTTCATGCAAGGTTCTCTAGCATCCTACCCCACACTTAAACCGTTCTGTGTCCTCACAGGACTAAACTAGAGTGGAGAGTAAATAGAAGAACCTGAACCGAGATGATTGATGTAGGGGATGAGCACGGGACTTCGGAGCGGGAAGGGAATCTACCAAAACTCTACCTACAAAACAAAAATAAACAAAAGATCAAAAGGAAACCGGGACAAGTGTCCCGAATCCACACAGAAAAAAGTTGGATCGAAATCCAAAAAGAATAAATAAAAAGAAGGGACAAGGAAGAGGATACAACCCGATCACTGTTGGTCAGGTGTATCGGGAGGTGGGAAATGGAAGAAGGTCACGACCCGCTGTTGCCACGCCAGCTGGGCCTCATACCTATCATCCTGCACACGTATGTGCCTCTGAGTAATTAGCCGTCGGGCGTCCTGGGTGGCGGTGTCCTCCACTTGCCACTCCTGGAGTCGATCTAGCATCTCTCCAAAGTCTCCTGGAGGTGGTCAGGGATGTGGATGAGGCATATGCAGAGGATCCTGGTGCAAAGGATGTTGCTGGTGTGCATACCCCGCTGGCGGCTGCAATGGGGGTATCTGGTGGTGGAAATCCTGCTTTGGCTTGGGCTGCTGCTCCTCAGAATCATCTTCTTCATCCGACTCAACCTCTTGGTGTAGAGGTGGAGTTGTCGGCTCTTGTGGGCTGTAGTCTAATTGGAGGTCGTACTCGACGGCTAAGTCTCCACCAACGGTTTGTACTACAGGGTGCGGGACGTCAAGTCCCCATGACTGACCGAGGCCATGGTTGATGATGAGGCGTCCCACGAAGTTTCCGCCAAGGAGGGAGGAGGGTGCCTTAGTAGTTTGGTCTTCTGGTGGAAGAAACGAGCTAGCACCCATCCTAGATGAAGTGTGTAGCCCTCTCGGATGGCACGGAGTAGGATGAGCTCCTCCCGACTGATATGGTGGCAGTCCTTCTCTAGAGCAAACAAAAGAGATCTACGCCAAACCATATGAACAAAATGGAAGAGAGGGTGTAACATCCCCGCCCAACCGAACGGGTTAGAACTCAAGTCTGGGTGACTAGAGTGCCGGAAACGGTACTTAAGAGGGTCTCTTGAGGTCTGGGACGTTTGGGTATGTGCCGGGTTGAAGTTGCAAAAGAGGGGAACAGTGAACAGTACCAAAAGTGCTGATTTTGGGCCCTAAAGTGCGCAGGCGCACATTTGGAAGTGCCAGGCGCACTTTTCAATTAATTCAGCAAACTTTCGGCTGAATATTCAAAATGTGCTCCTTTTGGGGGTCAATGTGCGCCGGCGCACATTTTGACATGCCAGGCGCACATTTCGTTCATAAAAGGACGAAATTGCACGGAAATCCAGAACTTCCCCCTTCTTGTCTCTTTCCCCGAAATTCGTTTTTTGACGAACCAAAAACCCCTTAACTTCAAACCTCGATTCCGGGAGTTGTAGAGCTCCGATTTGCGATCCGTTTGTTGCTACGGGTTCGTGGCGACGAGAGGAAGAGATCGCACATCGTGGTTCTGGGTGGTTCGGAGTAGGCTGCTGTCGGTGAGGAGGAGAAGAGCTACGACTTTGGGTGGAAGAGATTGGTCGTTCGGGTTCCGGGAGTTATTTTAGAGCCTCGTCTTCTTGTCAGGTGAGGGTTTAGCGTACGATAGGTAGTATTGGTCGATGTGAGGAGTTGCAACCTTGACTTAGATGAATATAGGTTTTGCATGGAATTGAAAGAGAGTAAAAGGGGAAACTGTTCTGCATTGGATTGTTATGTAAATTGTGATGTTTCATGATTGTGGTGTGAATGTTAATTGATACATTGATTGATAATTGTTGGCTGATGTGATGTGGTTGGATTGGGGAAATGATTAACGACGATGTTAAATGGATCAGACTTAGTAATGAGTGTAGGAGGTATGGGACGTGATTCTTGTAAACTGTATCTATACCTTGGGCTGACAGTTGTGGTTGCAGGAGGGTGGTCCTGCCAATGTGGGGTCGCCCTTTAAATGGTGAACAGGTGGATGGCCCTGCCAATGTGGGGTCGTCCAAGGAAGGATGAACAGGGGGGGTAACCCTAAGACTCACGACATGGCTATCCCTGTACTTGCAGGTGGGGGTGGCCGGTGAGCTAGCCGTTTACCCTTAAACTGTGTGTGCAATGTGGAATTATTGGATGAAGTGTAATGTGATTATAAATGTGTGAATGGATGAAATGATGTTACGTGATATTGGATTGAGATGATGCTACGTGGTGTTTTGGATGGAATGATATTACGTGAATTGGTAGAATTGATGCTAGGTGCCGTTTTGAGTGGAATTGATGATGTGTGTGAAGGTGGGTGTTAATGTGTTTAGGGTTGTAGACTTATGACTTCGATTTGGCCAATAGAATTGGTAAGAGGATTTGTACATGGAAGTGGGCAATAGAAATGGTACGTGGAATTGGTTGGATGGAATTGTCAGGTGGAATCGCTATGTGGAATTGGTTGAATGGAATTGGAACATGGAATTGGTACATGGAATGGTGATGTGGAATTGTGTTGTGGAATTATGTGGTGAACCTGAATTGTGGAATTGTGATATGGAATTGAATTGTTGATGTGTGTGATCGATGTAGTTATGTTTAATGGAATTAATTGATAGAACTGGAAGGAGCCAACGTTACCCCACCCGAAATACTGGTTGAGATCGAGTCTGATTCACTGGGGTGAATCCCTTGGTTGGGTTACCAAGGTCGGTTGTCGTTCTCCTTCGTGGAAGGATCCTATATGGATGCGTCTGATGGTATACTCCTTCGGGGAAGGATCCTTTATGGATGCGTCTGGATGGTGTGATGGCCGGCGGGGTAGCGGGGGAACAACTCCTTATGGCGCCTAATTAACTCACCTAGATAAATGAATTGATTGTTGATGCGTGTGTGTGGTGTGCTGAACGTGATTATGTTTGTTATGTGATGTGTTGTGGCTTATATTGGATTGACATGTGAACTGAATTGTGTCGTGTTGGGTGTGGAGAATAGTGTTGATGGTATGTTTAGGTGGTAGTTATGAATGGTGAATTACTGGCATGGAGATCTATTATTGGGTGATAATTTGGATGGCTTAGGGAAGACTGATCACTTACCTAGTGGATTGATGTTGCGAGTTGTGAATATGTGCAATGAAAACGTGTTTATTGATATGTGTGCTGAACGGTTGAATCGTAGCCGTGAGAGGTATTGTGTAATGATGATGAACCGTGTGCATGATGACTGTATTATATTGTTGTAATTGAGTTTTGTGAATGTCAGATTGAGGAATGCACCTATGTGATCGCCTAGACTGTGCATGTTTTAGGGAATTAAAATATGGTATGGCTGGGTCAGATTCCGTTGTGTTGTTTGTGTGCGGAGTTGGGATCGCTCCTAGGCTAGGTTCGGCGCATAGGTAGACCCAGTGGGTTCACTCAGTTTCATTAGGAAGCTGATCCCCCCCAGTTTCTCTTTCAGGTGCTCGTGGCTAGTGCTACGTTGGAGTTGCAGTTGAGAGTTGAGTTCGAGAAGGTTGTCGTTTGGAGCCATGAGGTGAAGATCGGTGACTCGCTTGAAGTTGACCTTGCCTGTATTTATTATATTTCAGTTGACCAGGATATTTGGATTGGGGACTTTTGTAAACCTTTGAGGTTGGATTGGTTTGAGTTTCGGTTTTATGTTGGGTTTTATATTGGAGGCCTCCGTTGGATTGTGGATTTTAATGAGAAGTTTCTTTCTTCCTTTATTATTTCGTGCTTTTGGTTAAACCTGTGCTTGCGTAGCATTCTATCTCGGGTCAATCTTGGGTAAACCGGGTTGATTTGGGACGGGTGTTACAAATGGTATCAGAGCCTGGTTAGCCTCTGCTGTATAGGTGAGCTGTCCTTTCTTCTAGGGGATTTGCTACCCTCTTAATGGAAAGGACGGAACGTCGATGCAGTACTGGCCTTTCAGGGATCTTTAAACTGTTTTGAAGTGGGTGGGAGTTTTAAAGTGAAAGTGTTTTGAAGTTGGTTGTGAGTTTTTCTTCAATGGTCAACTGAAATGTTCTAAATGTCCTCCTGTAGTGAATCGAGCCAAGCCGTGGGAGAGTGGTAGTGGTTGGTAGACTAGGAGGAGTTGGCTTGTGGAGTAGATCTTAGTAGTCTTTGGTGGAGCTAGATAGAGTGGTTGAAGTGTGTAGAGCCTTAGTGTGGTGGCGTTTGTTAGTGTAGTGTTGTTCCCTTGGTTGCTTGTGTTGTTGTGTTGTTGTGCTCTTGTGGTGCTTTCGTGGTTCGGTTGTGCGTGTTTGTTTGAAGGAAGTTCAGAGTAGGGGTGAGTTGTGTCTCTCGAGGGGGTGAGTCGCCAGAACCGTTAGGGGGAATTTCGGGAGGTAATGTGATCTTGAATTGCTGCATTTGTTGCTGTGATGTATGGTTGCATTGCTAGAGCAAGTCGGGTTGTGATTTCGGGGACGAAATCTCTTAAAGTTGGGGAGACTTGTAACATCCCCGCCCAACCGAACGGGTTAGAACTCAAGTCTGGGTGACTAGAGTGCCGAAAACGGTACTTAAGAGGGTCTCTTGAGGTCTGGGACGTTTGGGTATGTGCCGGGTTGAAGTTGCAAAAGAGGGGAACAGTGAACAGTACCAAAAGTGCTGATTTTGGGCCCTAAAGTGCGCAGGCGCACATTTGGAAGTGCCAGGCGCACTTTTCAATTAATTCAGCAAACTTTCGGCTGAATATTCAAAATGTGCTCCTTTTGGGGGTCAATGTGCGCCGGCGCACATTTTGACATGCCAGGCGCACATTTCGTGCATAAAAGGACGAAATTGCACGGAAATCCAGAACTTCCCCCTTCTTGTCTCTTTCCCCGAAATTCGTTTTTGACGAACCAAAAACCCCTTAACTTCAAACCTCGATTCCGGGAGTTGTAGAGCTCCGATTTGCGATCCGTTTGTTGCTACGGGTTCGTGGCGACGAGAGGAAGAGATCGCACATCGTGGTTCTGGGTGGTTCGGAGTAGGCTGCTGTCGGTGAGGAGGAGAAGAGCTACGACTTTGGGTGGAAGAGATTGGTCGTTCGGGTTCCGGGAGTTATTTTAGAGCCTCGTCTTCTTGTCAGGTGAGGGTTTAGCGTACGATAGGTAGTATTGGTCGATGTGAGGAGTTGCAACCTTGACTTAGATGAATATAGGTTTTGCATGGAATTGAAAGAGAGTAAAAGGGGAAACTGTTCTGCATTGGATTGTTATGTAAATTGTGATGTTTCATGATTGTGGTGTGAATGTTAATTGATACATTGATTGATAATTGTTGGCTGATGTGATGTGGTTGGATTGGGGAAATGATGATTAACGACGATGTTAAATGGATCAGACTTAGTAATGAGTGTAGGAGGTATGGGACGTGATTCTTGTAAACTGTATCTATACCTTGGGCTGACAGTTGTGGTTGCAGGAGGGTGGTCCTGCCAATGTGGGGTCGCCTTTAAATGGTGAACAGGTGGATGGCCCTGCCAATGTGGGGTCGTCCAAGGAAGGATGAACAGGGGGGGTAACCCTAAGACTCACGACATGGCTATCCCTGTACTTGCAGGTGGGGGTGGCCGGTGAGCTAGCCGTTTACCCTTAAACTGTGTGTGCAATGTGGAATTATTGGATGAAGTGTAATGTGATTATAAATGTGTGAATGGATGAAATGATGTTACGTGATATTGGATTGAGATGATGCTACGTGGTGTTTTGGATGGAATGATATTACGTGAATTGGTAGAATTGATGCTAGGTGCCGTTTTGAGTGGAATTGATGATGTGTGTGAAGGTGGGTGTTAATGTGTTTAGGGTTGTAGACTTATGACTTCGATTTGGCCAATAGAATTGGTAAGAGGATTTGTACATGGAAGTGGGCAATAGAAATGGTACGTGGAATTGGTTGGATGGAATTGTCAGGTGGAATCGCTATGTGGAATTGGTTGAATGGAATTGGAACATGGAATTGGTACATGGAATGGTGATGTGGAATTGTGTTGTGGAATTATGTGGTGAACCTGAATTGTGGAATTGTGATATGGAATTGAATTGTTGATGTGTGTGATCGATGTAGTTATGTTTAATGGAATTAATTGATAGAACTGGAAGGAGCCAACGTTACCCCACCCGAAATACTGGTTGAGATCGAGTCTGATTCACTGGGGTGAATCCCTTGGTTGGGTTACCAAGGTCGGTTGTCGTTCTCCTTCGTGGAAGGATCCTATATGGATGCGTCTGATGGTATACTCCTTCGGGGAAGGATCCTTTATGGATGCGTCTGGATGGTGTGATGGCCGGCGGGGTAGCGGGGGAACAACTCCTTATGGCGCCTAATTAACTCACCTAGATAAATGAATTGATTGTTGATGCGTGTGTGTGGTGTGCTGAACGTGATTATGTTTGTTATGTGATGTGTTGTGGCTTATATTGGATTGACATGTGAACTGAATTGTGTCGTGTTGGGTGTGGAGAATAGTGTTGATGGTATGTTTAGGTGGTAGTTATGAATGGTGAATTACTGGCATGGAGATCTATTTATTGGGTGATAATTTGGATGGCTTAGGGAAGACTGATCACTTACCTAGTGGATTGATGTTGCGAGTTGTGAATATGTGCAATGAAAACGTGTTTATTGATATGTGTGCTGAACGGTTGAATCGTAGCCGTGAGAGGTATTGTGTAATGATGATGAACCGTGTGCATGATGACTGTATTATATTGTTGTAATTGAGTTTTGTGAATGTCAGATTGAGGAATGCACCTATGTGATCGCCTAGACTGTGCATGTTTTAGGGAATTAAAATATGGTATGGCTGGGTCAGATTCCGTTGTGTTGTTTGTGTGCGGAGTTGGGATCGCTCCTAGGCTAGGTTCGGCGCATAGGTAGACCCAGTGGGTTCACTCAGTTTCATTAGGAAGCTGATCCCCCCCAGTTTCTCTTTCAGGTGCTCGTGGCTAGTGCTACGTTGGAGTTGCAGTTGAGAGTTGAGTTCGAGAAGGTTGTCGTTTGGAGCCATGAGGTGAAGATCGGTGACTCGCTTGAAGTTGACCTTGCCTGTATTTATTATATTTCAGTTGACCAGGATATTTGGGTTGGGGACTTTTGTAAACCTTTGAGGTTGGATTGGTTTGAGTTTCGGTTTTATGTTGGGTTTTATATTGGAGGCCTCCGTTGGATTGTGGATTTTAATGAGAAGTTTCTTTCTTCCTTTATTATTTCGTGCTTTTGGTTAAACCTGTGCTTGCGTAGCATTCTATCTCGGGTCAATCTTGGGTAAACCGGGTTGATTTGGGACGGGTGTTACAAATGGTATCAGAGCCTGGTTAGCCTCTGCTGTATAGGTGAGCTGTCCTTTCTTCTAGGGGATTTGCTACCCTCTTAATGGAAAGGACGGAACGTCGATGCAGTACTGGCCTTTCAGGGATCTTTAAACTGTTTTGAAATGGGTGGGAGTTTTAAAGTGAAAGTGTTTTGAAGTTGGTTGTGAGTTTTTCTTCAATGGTCAACTGAAATGTTCTAAATGTCCTCCTGTAGTGAATCGAGCCAAGCCGTGGGAGAGTGGTAGTGGTTGGTAGACTAGGAGGAGTTGGCTTGTGGAGTAGATCTTAGTAGTCTTTGGTGGAAGCTAGATAGAGTGGTTGAAGTGTGTAGAGCCTTAGTGTGGTGGCGTTTGTTAGTGTAGTGTTGTTCCCTTGGTTGCTTGTGTTGTTGTGTTGTTGTGCTCTTGTGGTGCTTTCGTGGTTCGGTTGTGCGTGTTTGTTTGAAGGAAGTTCAGAGTAGGGGAGTGTGTCCTCGAGGGGTGTGAGTCGCCAGAACCGTTAGGGGGAATTTCGGGAGGTAATGTGATCTTGAATTGCTGCATTTGTTGCTGTGATGTATGGTTGCATTGCTAGAGCAAGTCGGGTTGTGATTTCGGGGACGAAATCTCTTAAAGTTGGGGAGACTTGTAACATCCCCGCCCAACCGAACGGGTTAGAACTCAAGTCTGGGTGACTAGAGTGCCGGAAAACGGTACTTAAGGGTCTCTTGAGGTCTGGACGTTTGGGTATGTGCCGGGTTGAAGTTGCAAAAGAGGGGAACAGTGAACAGTACCAAAAGTGCTGATTTTGGGCCCTAAAGTGCGCAGGCGCACATTTGGAAGTGCCAGGCGCACTTTCAATTAATTCAGCAAACTTTCGGCTGAATATTCAAAATGTGCTCCTTTTGGGGGTCAATGTGCGCCGGCGCACATTTTGACATGCCAGGCGCACATTTCGTGCATAAAAGGACGAATTTGCACGGAAATCCAGAACTTTCCCCCTTCTTGTCTCTTTCCCCGAAATTCGTTTTTGACGAACCAAAAACCCCTTAATCTTCAAACCTCGATTCCGGGAGTTGTAGAGCTCCGATTTGCGATCCGTTTGTTGCTACGGGTTCGTGGCAACGAGAGGAAGAGATCGCACATCGTGGTTCTGGGTGGTTCGGAGTAGGCTGCTGTCGGTGAGGAGGAGAAGAGCTACGACTTTGGGTGGAAGAGCTTGGTCGTTCGGGTTCCGGGAGTTATTTTAGAGCCTCGTCTTCTTGTCAGGTGAGGGTTTAGCGTACGATAGGTAGTATTGGTCGATGTGAGGAGTTGCAACCTTGACTTAGATGAATATAGGTTTTGCATGGAATTGAAAGAGAGTAAAAGGGGAAACTGTTCTGCATTGGATTGTTATGTAAATTGTGATGTTTCATGATTGTGGTGTGAATGTTAATTGATACATTGATTGATAATTGTTGGCTGATGTGATGTGGTTGGATTGGGGAAATGATTAACGACGATGTTAAATGGATCAGACTTAGTAATGAGTGTAGGAGGTATGGGACGTGATTCTTGTAAACTGTATCTATACCTTGGGCTGACAGTTGTGGTTGCAGGAGGGTGGTCCTGCCAATGTGGGGTCGCCCTTTAAATGGTGAACAGGTGGATGGCCCTGCCAATGTGGGGTCGTCCAAGGAAGGATGAACAGGGGGTAACCCTAAGACTCACGACATGGCTATCCCTGTACTTGCAGGTGGGGGTGGCCGGTGAGCTAGCCGTTTACCCTTAAACTGTGTGTGCAATGTGGAATTATTGGATGAAGTGTAATGTGATTATAAATGTGTGAATGGATGAAATGATGTTACGTGATATTGGATTGAGATGATGCTACGTGGTGTTTTGGATGGAATGATATTACGTGAATTGGTAGAATTGATGCTAGGTGCCGTTTTGAGTGGAATTGATGATGTGTGTGAAGGTGGGTGTTAATGTGTTTAGGGTTGTAGACTTATGACTTCGATTTGGCCAATAGAATTGGTAAGAGGATTTGTACATGGAAGTGGGCAATAGAAATGGTACGTGGAATTGGTTGGATGGAATTGTCAGGTGGAATCGCTATGTGGAATTGGTTGAATGGAATTGGAACATGGAATTGGTACATGGAATGGTGATGTGGAATTGTGTTGTGGAATTATGTGGTGAACCTGAATTGTGGAATTGTGATATGGAATTGAATTGTTGATGTGTGTGATCGATGTAGTTATGTTTAATGGAATTAATTGATAGAACTGGAAGGAGCCAACGTTACCCCACCCGAAATACTGGTTGAGATCGAGTCTGATTCACTGGGGTGAATCCCTTGGTTGGGTTACCAAGGTCGGTTGTCGTTCTCCTTCGTGGAAGGATCCTATATGGATGCGTCTGATGGTATACTCCTTCGGGGAAGGATCCTTTATGGATGCGTCTGGATGGTGTGATGGCCGGCGGGGTAGCGGGGGAACAACTCCTTATGGCGCCTAATTAACTCACCTAGATAAATGAATTGATTGTTGATGCGTGTGTGTGGTGTGCTGAACGTGATTATGTTTGTTATGTGATGTGTTGTGGCTTATATTGGATTGACATGTGAACTGAATTGTGTCGTGTTGGGTGTGGAGAATAGTGTTGATGGTATGTTTAGGTGGTAGTTATGAATGGTGAATTACTGGCATGGAGATCTATTATTGGGTGATAATTTGGATGGCTTAGGGAAGACTGATCACTTACCTAGTGGATTGATGTTGCGAGTTGTGAATATGTGCAATGAAAACGTGTTTATTGATATGTGTGCTGAACGGTTGAATCGTAGCCGTGAGAGGTATTGTGTAATGATGATGAACCGTGTGCATGATGACTGTATTATATTGTTGTAATTGAGTTTTGTGAATGTCAGATTGAGGAATGCACCTATGTGATCGCCTAGACTGTGCATGTTTTAGGGAATTAAAATATGGTATGGCTGGGTCAGATTCCGTTGTGTTGTTTGTGTGCGGAGTTGGGATCGCTCCTAGGCTAGGTTCGGCGCATAGGTAGACCCAGTGGGTTCACTCAGTTTCATTAGGAAGCTGATCCCCCCCCAGTTTCTCTTTCAGGTGCTCGTGGCTAGTGCTACGTTGGAGTTGCAGTTGAGAGTTGAGTTCGAGAAGGTTGTCGTTTGGAGCCATGAGGTGAAGATCGGTGACTCGCTTGAAGTTGACCTTGCCTGTATTTATTATATTTCAGTTGACCAGGATATTTGGATTGGGGACTTTTGTAAACCTTTGAGGTTGGATTGGTTTGAGTTTCGGTTTTATGTTGGGTTTTATATTGGAGGCCTCCGTTGGATTGTGGATTTTAATGAGAAGTTTCTTTCTTCCTTTATTATTTCGTGCTTTTGGTTAAACCTGTGCTTGCGTAGCATTCTATCTCGGGTCAATCTTGGGTAAACCGGGTTGATTTGGGACGGGTGTTACAGAGGGTGAGAGACCGAACCTATGGAGTTGTGAGTCGTGGTCTGAGCACCTTGGACACCGGTGATGTGGCTCCAGAGCGCGTCATAATCCATACCTCTACCAGTGTTGTCCTCCCAACCGTGATGGTGGTCGCGGTAGTGCTCAGATGGGATGCCGAGGTGATCAGTAAACTCATGGTATGTGAGGTCTTTGTGCACCCCCACCGAGGTAGAAGGAGATGACCTTATTGTGCTGCTCTTCTTGTGCCCGTCAACCTCGAAGGTAGCCAAAAATTCCTGGAGCGCGATGGAGGGGAAGTCATTAGCTCTGGTGGTCAGCTCCAGAAGACTTGCAGCGATGGAGTCGTGGACGTTCCTGTGCCAATCCTTGTCATGCTCGAGGAGGGACTCCAGAGAGAGAGGTCACACGTCAGCTACGGGAGTGTGCTAGAACCACTGGTAGCGCTCAAAATAATACTCCGGCAGGCGGGCAACAGTGTAGTTGTGCCCGTGGCGTCCTAGAAATGCCGGTGGAGGACCGTGGATGGCGGGAATGACTGGAGCTCGACCCGGTGTCGAGTCTGGCCTTCGTCCGTCGCTCCCTGTCTACATTCCTATAACATAACATAGAATGGAACCAGATTAGTCAAACCGCACCTACCCCACACTTAGTAAAAAAACTCAATTTCACAAAGAAATGACGAAAACCGAGTGGGGGAAAGGCCAATCTAAAACCGGTAACCACAATGAACATAGAACATTCATAGGAACAGCCAGGGCAACGAAATCATGCTACGCATTGAAGAGTCAAACCGATATTTCACAAGTCGCACACAAAAATAAATTAATGGATATACATGGCAATTTACGAGCAAAATTCATGGAATCACCGTATAACATAAGCTCAGCCCATAGAAACAATCATTAGTACTAAAACAAGAGATCACATCAGCTAAGTAAACAGTCAAAGGTCATGGTCAAACCGAAATTACACGAAAGTCAACATCGCAAAAGATTTAACCATTAGCATAGCAATCTCATGTTCAATCGTCATCACATCAAAGCACAATTCTCCCTAAACATGCTAGATCAACTCAGAGCAATCAGTTCACCAAAATTGTTCACGAAACAGTCGGCACGCAAATCGAGGTAGACCAAAAAGTCAACCAAAGTCAACCCCAACGAAATTCAGCATTCTATATGTCAGAAGACTCGTAATGGAAAACTCAACAACTTACATGGTGCCTAAAATGAACGAGAGAAGAGAAATTGGCGAAAAACTTGAAAAACTAGGTTTCGGTAGAACTGAAGCTCTAGAGCTCCGATTCGGACGATCTTTATTTCAAAACGATCAGGGAAATGAGAGGGAAGGAGCGGCGGTGGTCGGCGACGGCGGCGGCGGTGATTTTGTAAAAATGGGGGTTGTTTGTGTTCGGGTGCAAAGGGGTCGGGGGGTTTGAATCGCCAAAAATGAAAAGATAAAGGGGGTTATTTTTGGATTTTTCTGAAAGTTTTCGGCAAAAAGAGTGCAAGTTTTCGCCAAAAAATTTATTGAAAACTGTCTGCCGGATTTCAAATTGAGTTTTCACCGAAAAGTATAAAACTTTTCGTCAAAAAATTTGTCAAAAATTGGTCAGAAAACACAGTGGGTTTTGAAAGAGGAGTTTTCGCCGAAATAGGTGCAAGTTTTCGGCGAAAACTTTGACCTGTAGTTTTAAAACATTTTCGCAATTCCGGCAAACTTTGAAAAATCAGAACTAAATTAACAAAAATCGGAAACACCTCAAACGATTTGGGATTGAACTGAGGACACACACTTCACACACAAAAAATAAGAAATTATGCAAATGACACTTTTGGCTCCCCCCGAACCGACTCTAAAACACGGAAGTAAACACACAAATGCAAACTGACTCCAGTCGTGGGTTGCCTCCCACAAAGCGCTCTTGATTAACGTCCTTGAGCTGGACGATACCTGGACGGTCTTAGGAGACATCCCAACTCAGGATCTCCTTTACGCTTGCGTCGGAATTCATGAAATAAAGCTTCGTAGTACCTCCAGCGAGCGTGAATTTCTTCCCGTTAGCATGAATGAGCTTGGTACGTCCATCGGGAAGATAGCCAGCAATCTTGAATGGCCCGAAAAGTTCTTGTGAGGGATCGTCCTTCGTAAGTGTGACGGTAGAAGGAATAAGAACAGTTGGCTTCGTCTTTTCCTTAGTTTCCTGCTCCATTTCACCGGGTCTATGATCTTCAGTGTTTCCTTGGGAGATGTTCTAGGCTTCTCCTTCTTCACTGGCTTCTGTGCAGGTGGCTTGATAGGAATTGGCGGAGCATTTGGCTCGGAAGAAGATGGGGGAGCAACTGGCATCCAGACCATTTTAGTCTTCTTTGGATTCTCCTTTCTTAGCACGCCAGGATCTTTGCTTGGTGACGATTGAGAAGAGGAGGCTTTCCGTTCCTTCTTCTTTTGTGGCTTCTTTGTCGTAGGTCCGGTCTTCTGCTTGATGACCTGTTCGGCACCTGTGACAACAGTCTTTGGAGAAATACTAGAAGAGACATTAGTAACTGAGTTGACCGAGGTCAACTCCACAGTTTCAACAGAAAGACAGTGAGCTTCAGTCTTCCTTAGGGTTGTATTTCATACCGTCCTTGAGGCGGAATGTTATCGTCTCTTTACCAACCCACAATGGCAAGGAACCACTCAGGACATTAATTAGCATCCTGGTTGTTGCCATGAAGGGTCGACCTATATGGATAGTAGTATCCTCCTCTCGAGTATCCATAACCACAAAATCAGCTAGACAAGTAAAAGGACCACATCGAGTGACAACATCTTTAATTTCTCCCCTAGGTGTTTTTCATGATCTATCAGCAAAAACAAGTTGCATGCTAGTTGGTGTAAGTTCTCCTAGATTCAGTTTTTTGTATAAACTCATAGGCATGACATTTATGGAAGCACCTAGATCAACCAAGCTACGCTCTATTTCAATATTATTAATGATAAGAGGTAAAGTGAAAGAACCAGGATCGGGGAACATAGCTGGGTATGGCGAGGAAGGCTTCTTGCTACGGATGGCAGAGCGTTCTTCTTTGTTCCCTCACATGCCGGCCTCGATCCTTGCGTTTGGTAGCAAAGCATTAGGGAAGGGAACCTTCTCATAGTACGGAGCAAGAGGAGGATCATAGTATTTTGGCGCGTCCTCCTTTACTTTCTTCTTCTCTGGAACTTCAATGGCCTTGTCTGGTTTAAAAGAGGTATTGGCTTGAATAGAGACCATCTTAGTCGGCTCCTTCCTTGGATTCAGCTCGGTTTGGCTTGGGAGCTGACCAGATGGGCGACCATTTGCTAGCATGTTGGAGATCTGGTTCACCGCATGCTCTATTCTTTGTCCGGAAGCAATTTGTTCTTGGTTGAGGAGAGCTTGAGCCTTGAACTGACTATCATGATCATCGAGTCTGGTGATGATCTGGTGGAGCTTCTTGTCTAGATCATTATCCTTGTTGTCTTTCTGATGTTATTGTCCTGGATAAGTGTTGTTCAAGTATTGATTCTAGCGATTGCCAGGAGCTGTTCCATAGTTGCCTTGATTTCTGTGAGGCGGCTGGTAGATGCCTCCAGTTGGATTGTTAGGCTTCTGATCCTGGAGTGAACCATCTGGTCAGTTATTCTGATTCTGACCTTCGTTCTAGTTGGCGCCGACATTATAGGGAGGTCGCTCTTGGAAATTTCCATGTTGTCTGTAGTTGCGGTAGCCAACATAACGTTGTTGATTGTTATTGAAGACTTGGGAAATGAAGTTGACTCCTTCAATAGACCAGACTTCTGCCTTGCCAAAGTTCTGGCATCGTCCTCTGTCATGAGCACAAGCTCCACACCACTCGCAGTCAGCTACAAGAACGGAAGGTGATGGAGGCTTAATAGGTGTAGTAGACTTCTTCATATGCTTTTCAACTTTGGCTTTAATGGTCGCTTCAATATCGAGCTTGCTTCTTGATCCTTCTGATTGTCGTTCCCAATTCCTTGACTTGGAAGCACAGTTTGCGAAATGGAGAAGAGCAGCTTCAGGTGTGAGGGTAATACAATCCCCTTCAGCTAAGGAATTGACCCATTTGGCATATTCTTCACGTAGACCTCAAGCAAAGATTTCAGCTAGCTGCCTCTGCTCGAAACCATGGTGAGGACAATTATAAAGAAGTTCTTGGAATTCATTCCAAGTGTCATATAAGCTCGCACCTTCCTTCTGGGAAAATCTAGAGATGCTGTCCTTGTAGGCGGTTGTTCTTGAGGGAGGGAAGTACTCTTCCACGAAGTCTTGAGCAAGAGTATCCCAATCTGTGTAGTAACTGGGTGGCTTGCCAGTAAGCCACCTCTTAGCTGCGCCTTTAAGAGAAAACGGGAAAGCTCTCAAGCATAGGGTGTTCTTGTCAAGACTCCCATTCTTGAAAGTCCCACAAAGATCAATAAAGTCCGCCAAGTGAGTGCACGGATTGTCAAGTGGCCTGCCTTCAAATTATAGATCCCTAGAGATCATGGTCAAGAAAGGGATCTTGATCTCATAGTCAGGATCTTCGTCGATGCGTGGCACGACGATAGAAGATCGAACGCTAGTCGCGCTCGGCTTGTTGTAGTCAGCTAGACTCTTCGGTGCAGCCGGCGGTGGTCGTGGTGGTAATTGGTCGGCCATCTTAGGAGATGGTGGGGGTGAAAGTGATGCGATTGATGAAGCGGATGAAGATGAAGATGAGGAACACTCCTTCGGTTCCTCGATCTTAATTGGCGTGAAAGATGGAGGTGGATCGATTCTGCCTTGCTTCGGAATCTGTGATCGCTTTGGCGGAGCAAAGCTACCCGGTCTCTCTACACTCTTAGCCTTGTCATTCTTGGTTAAGGAGCGCGTGAGAGGACGGTGATGCATAAACCTGTAAACAACCTACAAACGACAAAAATAAACACAACCGGTGTAAAATTGAAGTGGATGGAAATATGAAAGATGGAAAGTAGAAGAATAAAATGCCAGTTCTTCTTTCAAATAATTAAAAGAAGCTCCACGGCAACGACGCCAATTTGATGAGCTGTAAAATAGTGATCAAATACTACCAAGCTGAAAGCGAGATAGATCGTATTCTACGGGTCTTCTAATAATCGTCTACTCAAATATAAAGGCAAAATATTCAAGTTCAAATATGTTGTGCGTGGTGTGAGTTCCACGACTTCTATTCTAGAAATACGGGTAAATTAAAAGCTAAATTAGACGACAGATTGAAAGATTGGTTGACTTAACAAAGACAACAAACAAGCTTAGACTTCGAATCCCCCTTAGATCACCAGAACATTGGCAATCAACAGACCAGCGGTTTTCAATTCTTGTTCAATCAATTCTAAGACACCACCATAACTCCTTACCCTTAGGTTTAAGACTGGCGAACGTTCGCTCTATCCGATCTAGCTACCAAGATTAATTAGTCGCCCGAGTACGGTTGCTTCTTGCGATGACAAAACTAACTGGTGGATTTACTAACGATTTGTGAGTTACTCTTGAAGCGGATTAACCCTAACTGGTTCCTACGAAAGGCAAACTCCAATGAATAGGTTAATTGTTGATTTGGTGTTTTAAAGTGAGGCGAACGTTCGCTACTATCCTCATCTTAACAAGAATAAAATCTAGGTGATCAAGCTAGAAAAAAACACAAACAACGAAGAACAAATCAAACATGCAAGAGAAACTGATTGAACTTTGAATCTAATCACCGCCGATCCATGACCGCTTTAAAGCCCTGGGTCACTTAGGGTTCATCTAGTCTAAACTCTACGAGTTTAGCTACTCATGTTCATAACAGCAGAAATAAAGGCAAAAACAGAGTTCATCATAAAAAGGAAGAACATATGGAAACTGTAAAACCTAATTAAGACGACTCTGGCAAAGCTCCATTCTCCGGTAATCTTCACTCCTAGCTCCGAGTCTCCGAGGTGGAAAGATGGCGTCACGATCTCTTCCTGACTCTTCGAACTCTCAAGACTCTGTTCTCTTGAACTTCTTCGGTCTGGAAAATATGTGATTTTGATATATGATATCAAGTCTACTCTATTTGTGAACCGCCGGTTTATATTTATACTTAACCCTTTCCCAGCCGGATTAGGTTTAAGGTTTTCGGCGAAAACCTTCGGACTTTTCGCCGAAAACTTCTTTGAAAAAGGCTGGCACCGGTCGACTGTTCTCCTGTGTTAATTTGATCGAGAGTTTTCGGCGAAGACTTAGTCTTCTCGCCGAAAACTTCTCCTTCTATGCTCTGACGATTTCTTCATGGATTTTTGCCGAAATCTGTAGGTATTTTCACTGAAATCTTCTTTGTAAAGCTGGGCAGGATTTGTGTTGACTTGATTGACTCCTTGGATCGATCCCGGTGCGTTTCCTTGAAGTTCCAATGCTTTAGACACGTCACTGGTTACATCATTTGATGGCAAAAACTTGTGCTATCACAAAAACACTAAAAAACCATCAAATAGACCGGAAACGGGCCAAAGTAACCAAAATGGCACGCGATATAGCAGTTGAGTGAATATTATTATTCTGCCCTAAAAACCATGCCTTAAGCCAAGAAATGTCGCTTAAATGGGGTTGAAAATCACGTCAAATCGAGTGTCATCACATTCACATATTTAATTGTATTTAAGGTTGCCAGTCAGGATTAGAGGATTTAAATGAAAGAAGAGAGAGTCAAGACTTGACGAGCAGCATAGAAAAAAGGGATTCTAAGAGGAGCAACCAATGTTTGCCAAAGTCGTTGAGTTTCAGTTTGGGGTTTCAAGTGTGGAGGTATTCTCGGATCGGTAAGCCGATCTCGTCTCGGTATTTCTTTGTTCAATCGATTTTAGCGTTTGATTCAATCTCTTATGTTTGAGCGAGGAAGCTTGGATGTGTAGAGTTCTGATAATGGCAGATTTGAAATCAGTTCGTGCTAATTGTAACATCACGTTCTTACGATACTAAAATTATCAAATAATTTCATAACACCAATAGTTAATATAAATTATGATTATCATTGTTATCATTCCATAAGAGAGAGGCCATCACGTAACTTTGGAAAAGATAATTTCCAAGCTAAATTAATAAAATAATTCCCAACCCATCTCATGTTTAATTTACTTAACCTTGAAGAATGAAACCAATCTTATCCCAATCCCACTTCACAACCCCACCATTACATGTGACTAAGGGTTTGTTTGGATAATTACTAGTACACGTGGCCATTAGTGGCTGAGTTTCCATCAGTTATTAAGCCATCCTCAACACGTGGCCAATAATAGCTTAAGATAAGTATTCATTAGTGTTTAAGCCAAGGGGAAAGCGACATGAAATACTTTATTCTGAAGCAAACTAACCACCATTTAAATGGTATATAAGAAGGCATAAGTATTTGTTCATAAAGACGGAGAGGATAATTGGATTTAGTATAAAGAAAAGTGGGAGAAATGGGCTAGAACGCATAGTCGTTCACGATTCGTGATAATACAGTTGGAGTTAGGGTTTAACCCGAGAGCTAGTAGCAAGGTTCTGTCGATTCTTTCTGGTGAGGGTCTCCTGCGTATCTTATCGGGTTAGACGTTCGTTTATGTGTCTAATTATTATTAAGGGCTATATGCATGCTAGGATAGTGGCCTACAATCCTAGGGCCGTATGTAAATTATTGTTATTGATATATACATGAATCTGTTATTGTACTCGTTCTGCTTACTTGATATTGTACCTGATTTGATATTCGTGTTTTGTTGTGATTTGATTGTGATTACAATTCACCTAGATAGATAATTCTAGGGGAATAATCTGGAACTGCTTGATCACTTAGATAAGACCCGTATGCTGGAGACTATATTTGTTCTGTTGTAGAAAATCATATATGGTCAATTCTCCTAGGAGTAGGTCATTAGGACGGTTGAACCTATTGACTGAACGGTTTCGAGGCTCTTACCGCGGAGAGCTGCATGTTTACGAGGTACCCGTTTGAGTGCTGCCTGTTCTGCCCGGGAGTCTACCAGCATACGTGAGCCGGGATCCCAATTAAAATATGAACTAACGAGTTAGGTTTACAGGGTGATCATATGTGATACATGTTGTCGTACTTGTTACGTGACTTGCTTGCACCTTAGTTTGACCCAGGGCTCAAGGCTCTCACTCGGTGATTAGCACTGACCTTTATTTTTCTCCCCAGATCATCAGTAGTCTGTGCAGGGGTACACTTGATTCTACAAGACCAGCATGCCACCTAGGAGAGCTATATGAGTGGGCGAGCGTGGCGATGAGGCCAGGTAGAATCGGAAGAATGTGTCTTGATCCTCGTCCTCTGATTTTGAGTTTTGCACGTTTTGAGATACACTATCTTGTAATGTGCATATGTCATAGTTAGTCTGGTATTGTATATATTCATGGCATGTAGCTTGGTTTTGTAAAAAGTGATGTCAGTATGATAAAATATCCGAGAAACGCTTGTTAGTCTCTAAGGAGAAAATGAAATGCTTGTTAAAGTTCATGGAGCATGTGACTCCTCCTCTATTATGTGTTCATGAGGAACTTCTGTTTGAATCATGTATAAATGAAGATATATGTTTTAAGATCATTTCGAGTTGTTTTAAAAGTCTTAGAAAGATTTACTTGAGTTACGACGAAAATCAGTTTTCTTGTGGTACTTGTGCATCGTAGCACCCTTGTTAGTGTTCCGCTGTATTTGATTGTGTTCCGTCTGGTTGGGGTGTTACAAGGTGGTATCAGAGCCGGTTGTCTTCTGCATTATAGGTATGCTACCTTCTTCTCTTGGGACGTCGCTAACCCCAAAAAAGGGGAGGTATTCCATGCCCGTACTTGCACTGACGATCGAGCGGTCGTGTCTTGTGTGATGCATTGTCAGTTGTACATGTGCATCATGATTTGAAAATGTTTTTTAAAAACTTTTAAAGTGAAAAAAGAAGATTTCTGATATCGAATGTTTTCTGAAAGAGGATCATTAAAAGACCATTCTTCTTGAAGTGTACACGGGAGTTCCGTGCAAGGTGATGGTATTTCGTTGAACCCGTCACCAGTAGTATTAGATTATGATAAGATGAAAAAGTTAGGTGGCGTCCCTTTTGAGGGAGAAAGCACGGATCATTAAGCAGCCGTTGATTGGCTTCGTGATATGAGAGTGGTGTTTAGTCATTTGAACGCTACACCGGATGAGCGACTTCGCTACTCCATTTTCTTGCTTCGAGGGCACGCAAGGACTTGGTGGGAGTCCATGACTCAAGATGATGAGGATCCATTTGTTATGGGTTGGGATGAGTTTAAGAGAAGGTTTGATGATGAGTTTATCCCTGGTCAATGGAAAGAGAATAAGGCATTGGAGTTCGCTTCTCTAAAGCAAGGAGATATGACAGTGACCGAGTACTATATTAAGTTTACTCGATTGTCCAGATGGTATTAAACAGTTCCTGCAGAGAGTGAAAATATGTTGAAGAAGCGCTTTCTGGCAGGCCTTCGAACAAATATTTAGAAAGGGGTAACTAGTTTTGACATGACTAGTCTGACATCAATCAAACAAGCTGCCTTAAGGGCGGAACATCTGGACAACTTGGGTAAAGAGTAATGGAAGGAGAAGAATGCGATCGAAAGAGAAAAGCTCTAAGACATCACAACAGACAAAAAGAAGAATGGATGAGACATCACAACAAAGATTCAACCGCCATGTGCCACGCCAGCAGCCGAGACAAACATTTTCTCAGAACCCAACTTGTCAACATTGTGGGTTTAAACATCAAGGAGAATGTAGGAAATTGATGGGATCATGTTATAGATGTGGAAAGTTTGGGCATCAAATTAGAGAGTGCCCACTGATGGGTGGACCAACTCAATTAGAGGTTTCTGTCCAAAGTAATCGAACTCTAGCTGGGAGTGGTTTTAGAGGAGGAGGCTATCAGGAAGGTAGAGGTTTTCAAGGAGTCAGAGGTGCATGAGTTACTCGAGCAGAGAGTGGTCGCTCTCAGGCTACGGGTGTCCAAAAATCTGGAGGACAAACCCAGGGCAGAGTATATGCCTATGACGCGTGAGTAGGCTGAGGCGGCACCAGACGTTGTTACTGGTACGCTCTCTATCCTTGGATGAACTATATATGCATTGTTTGATACTGGTTCTACACATTCCTTCATTTCCTTCCAGTTTGCTTTCATGTTGAAAGTAGTACCAGAAGAATTAGGATATAGTTTTGGGGTTAGAACCCCAATGGGAACAACCTTGGTTGTGAATTCTGTCATCCGAAACATTTTCATAAACGTTGAAGGAGTTCACCTATGGGCAGATCTAATTTTGTTACCATTCAATGAGTTTGATGTGATCCTTGGGATGGATTGGTTATCTCAACACGGAGCTGTGTTGGATTGTCGGAAGAAAGAAGTTAAATTCAATACTCCAGAAAGAGGGGAAGTGGTGTTTAGAGGTTTACGGAGGAAGGTATCGGAATCCCCATTCTTGTCAGCTATGCAAGTTTTTAAGCTTATTCAAAGTGGGTGTGAGGCGTACCTTGCTCATGTAGTAGTGGAAAAGACGAGTGAGAAGATGGAAAATGTGGTAGTTGTGAATGAGTTCTTGGATGTGTTTCCAGAAGAATTTCCAGGACTTCCACCAGAGAGGGAAGTTGACTTTGACATTGAATTGGTTCCGGGATCTGCACCCATTTCGATGCCACCATATAGGATGACACCGTCTAAGTTAAAGGAGTTAAAGAAACAATTGGAAGAGCTGTTAGAGAAAGGTTTTATAAGGCCGAGTGTCTCTCCATGGGGTTCACCGATCTTATTGGTGAAGAAGAAGGACGGAACAATGAGGATGTGCATCGAATATCATCAACTAAACCAGGTAACGGTAAAGAATCGTTACCCGCTTCCAAGGATTGATGATCTATTTGATCAACTCCAATGTGCATCAGTCTTTTCAAAAATTGATTTAAGATCGGGCTACTACCAGTTGAGAGTGGCAGAAGGTGCTATTCCTAAAACTGCTTTCCATACTCGTTATGGGCATTATGAATTCCTTGTGATGCCATTTGGATTGACCAATGCACCTGCTACATTCATGGCACTTATGAATAAAGTGTTTCATGAATTTCTTGATAAATTTGTGATAGCAGTCATTGACGACATCTTGGTATATTCAAGGAATGAGGAAGAGCATGCTGAACACCTTAGAATTGTCTTAAGGACTATAAGGGAAAGAAAGTTGTATGCCAAATTCTCTAAATCTGAATTTTGGTTGAAAGAAGTACTATTCTTGGGACATTTGATTTCTGGAATTGGAATTGAGGTAGATCCAAAGAAGATTGAGGTCGTGGTGAAGTGGGAGCCACCCACTAATGTACCAGAATTACGAAGTTTTCTTGGTATGGCAGGGTACTATAGAAGGTTCGTGGAAGGGTTCTCTAAAATTGCTATGCCATTGACAAAATTGTTGAGGAAGGATGTTTCATATGTTTGGAATGACGTGTGTCGGAAGAGCTTTGAGGAGCTAAAGACTAGGCTCACTACTGCACCAATCCTCTCTCTACCGATTGTTGGAGGAGAGTATGTGGTATATAGTGATGCATCTTATCAAGGTTTGGGATGTGTACTGAAGCAAAATGGTAAAGTAATTGCCTACGCATCCAGGCAACTACGACCACATGAAGTAATTTGCCCTACTCATGACCTTGAGTTGACTGCAGTGGTGTTTGCTTTAATGACTTTGCGTCACTACCTTTATGGTGAGACATTCAAGGTTATGAGTGAACATAAGAGTTTGAAATATCTTATGGATCAGAAAGAGTTGAACAATCGACAGCGAAGATGGATCGAGTTGTTGAAAGACTATGATTGTACAATCGAATATCATCCTAGCAAAGCAAATGTGGTAGCTGATGCGTTAAGTAGGAAGGAACGATTACCAGAATTGGTTGATCTTCGAGCTTTAAGAATGGATTTGGAGTTACATGAGACAATGTCACTATTGGCAAGATTGACTATTAGACTTCTACTTCATGATCGAATAAAGGATAAGCAAAGAGAAGATCCAAAATTTGAAAGGATCATGAAGGAGCTAGCAGAAGGAAAAATTAGCCAGTTTGAGTAAACTAATGGCCTATTGAAGATAAAAGGTCGAGTATGTGTTCCTGATGTTGATAACTTGAGAAAAGAGATATTAGATGAGACACATTCCTCTATGTACGCCATGCATCCTGGTTCAACAAAAATGTACCATACCATCAGGTTGCATTTTTGGTGGCCAGGAATAAAAAGATAGGCAGCTAAACACGTTTTAACATGTTTAGTCTGCCAGAATACAAAAATGGAGCATCAGGCGCCTGCTAGCAAATTACAACCATTACCAATTCCGGAGTGGAAATTTGAGCATATAACCATGGATTTTGTGAGTGGACTTCCTCCAACAAGAGAAGGGAAAGATACAGTTTGGGTAATTGTCGATAGAATGATCAAGGTTGCTCATTTTATCCCAATCTGATTCAAGCCTAACAATGAGGTTTTGGATAGGTTATATGTGGAGCATATAGTAAAGTTACATGGGTTCCACTCTCGATTGTCTCTGATAGGGATCCTAGTTTTACATCCCATTTCTGGCAGAGTTTACACCATACATTGGGGACGAAGTTGAACTTCTCAACTGCTTATCATCCACGACAGATGGACAATCAGAAAGAACAATCCTCACTCTTGAGGAGGTATTGAGGACTTGTGTAAATGAGACAGAGCATCCATGGACGAGATTGTTACCCTTGGTATAGTTTGCTTATAACAACTCTTACCATAGCAATTTGGGTACTGCACCGTATGAGGCATTATATGGACGAAAATGTAGAACTCCATTATGCTGGGATGAGGAAGGCGAGAGGCAAATAACTGGACCACAGTTGGTCCAAGAAACAACAGATAAAGTAAAAGTTATTCGTGAAAGACTCAGAGTGGCTCAAGATCGTCAGAAGCAGTATGCAGACGGTCGAGCTCGAGATGTAAGTTATGAGATTGGTGAAAAGGTCTTTCTTAAGGTATCTCCTTGGAAAGGTATAATGAGATTTGGGAAGAAAGGAAAGTTAGCCACAAGGTATATTGGACCGTAAAATATCATTGGTAAGGTAGGACTAGTTGCCTATGTTCTAGCTTTGCCTAATGACTTGGACAGATTTCATAACGTGTTTCATGTGAGTATGTTAAAGAAGTACCATGTGGACCCAACCCATATAATCAAACCTGATGAAGTGGAGTTGAAAGAGGATTTGAGTTATCAGGAAGTGCCAGTTCAGATTGTGGATTCACAAATCAGAATTTTGAGAAGTAAGTAGATTCCAATGTTGAAAGTTGTGTGGAGAAATCATGAAAGTGAGTCTGCTACTTGGGAAATAGAGACAAGTATGAGGGAGAAGTATCCTGAGCTTGTAGAAGCATACTTAGCAGGTCGATTTTATTTGCTATGTGTTATTATTGTTGTGTTCTTGTTCTGATCACATAGTATAGGTATCATATATTTAAAATTTGAAACCTGACGTGTTACATGTTTGTTTGCTTAACATCACCTAATTTGCTAGAGCAATAATTAGTTAGATTAGTGGTGAGATTTTTAGAAGTGAACTTTAGAACTTAGATTTCGAGGACGAAATCTTTTAAGAGGGTAGGAATTGTAACTTCTCGTTCTGACGATACTAAAATTATCAAATAATCTCATAACACCAATAGTTAATATAAATTATGATTATCATTGTTATCATTCCATGAGAGAGAGGCCATCACATAAATTTGGAAAAGATAATTTCCAAGCTAAATTAATAAAATGATTCCCAACCCATCTCATGTTTAATTTACTTAACCTTGAAGAATGAAACCAATCTTATCCCAATCCCACTTCACAACACAACCATTACATGTGACTAAGGGTTTGTTTGGATAATTACTAGTACACGTGGCCATTAGTGGCTGAGTTTCCATTAGTTATTAAGCCATCCTCAACACGTGGCCAATAATAGCTTAAGATAAGTATTCATTAGTGTTTAAGCCAAGGGGAAAACGACATGAAATACTTTATTCTGAAGCAAACTAACCGCCATTTAAATGGTATATAAGAAGGCATAAGTACTTGTTCATAAAGACGGACAGGATAATTGGATTTAGTATAAAGAAAAGTGGGAGAAATGGGCTAGAACGCATAGTCGTTCACTGTTCGTGATAATACAGTTGGAGTTAGGGTTTAACCCGAAAGCTAGTAGCAAGGTTCTGTCGATTCTTTCTGGTGAGGGTCTCCTGCGTATCTTATCGGGTTAGACGTTCATTTATGTGTCTAATTATTATTAAGGGCTATATGCACGCTAGGATAGTGGCCTACAACCCTAGGGCCGTATGTAAATTATTGTTATTGATATATACATGAATCTGTTATTGTACTCGTTCTGCTTACTTGATATTGTACCTGATTTGATATTCGTGTTCTGTTGTGATCTGATTGTGATTACAATTCACCTAGATTGATGATTCTAGGGGAATAATCTGGAACTGCTTGATCACGTAGATAGGGCCCGTATGCTGGAGACTATATTTGTTCTGTTGCAGAAAACCATATATGGTCAATTCTGCTAGGAGTAGGTCATTAGGACGGTTGAACCTATTGACTGAACGGTTTAGAGGCTCTTACCGCGGAGAGCTGCATGTTTACGAGGTACCCGTTTGGGTGCTGCCTGTTCTGCCCGGGAGTCTACCAGCATACGTGAGCCGGGATCCCAATTAAAATATGAACTAACGAGTTAGGTTTACAGGGTGATCATATGTGATACATGTTGTCGTACTTGTTACGTGACTTGCTTGCACCTTAGTTTGACCCAGGGCTCAAGGCTCTCACTCAGTGATTAACACTGACCCTTATTTTTCTCCCCATACCGTCAGTAGTCTGTGTAGGTGTACACTTGATTCTACAAGAGCAGCATGCCACCTAGGAGAGCTATTTGGGTTGGCGAGCGTGGCGATGAGACCAGGTAGAATCGGAAGAATGTGTCTTGATCCTCGTCCTCTGATTTTGAGTTTTGCACGTTTTGAGATACACTATCTTATCATGTGGGTATGTCATAGTTAGTATGGTATTGTGTATATTTATGTCATGTAGCTTGGTTTTGTAAAATGTGATGTCAGTATGATAAAATATCCGAGAAACGCTTGTTAGTCTCTAAGGAGAAAATGAAATGCTTGTTAAAGTTCATGGAGCATGTGACTCCTCCTCTGTTATGTGTTCATGAGGAACTTCTGTTTGAATCATGTATAAATGAAAATATATGGTTTCAGATCATTTCGAATTGTTTCATAACTCTTAGAAAGATTTACTTGAGTTACGACGAAAACCAGTTTTCTTGTGGTACTTGTGCATCGTAGCACCGTTCCGCTGTATTTGATTGTGTTCCGTTTGGTTGGGGTGTTACACTAAGGGTTGTCATCAATGTAAGGTGAGGGTTTAACGGTTTACAGTTACGTCCAACTTAAGGGTTTATCAATAAGGGTTTAGGGATGGGGTTTGGTTCTTGGATGTTTATGTGTTCTTGTGGCAGGTAATCAAGTCTAGCCATATAAGGAAAAGAGAGACTAACAAGTATTTCAGATATCAGTTCTAGTTAAGGTAAATGGTAAAGGTAAACGTTCTGTTGGTCCTTAGCGACCATACAAGGAGGTCCTTTATATACAAGATCGATAATTTAGTGGCTGCTAGCATTACTAACAAATAATTTAACAGAGGTGACTTCTTACTTTGTGGCTGGTAATGATTTTTGAGGTTTCGTCCTTATGACAAGTATTTCAGGTAGCATGGCTTTGAGTTTGGCGGGTTAGATACTCAGTGATTAGCACTGACCCTCTTCTTTCTATTTTCTGTTTGGTGGTTTTTTTGATGGGTTTATAGGTATGCGGACCTAGAGCTCGATAGTGAGTTGGAAGGATTATTGGGGGTTATTGATGACTCGAAATATGTCATGTTTAATCCCCTATATTTGATACATAATTGTGTGGTACTTGAGTGTTAATGTTGTCATTTGAATGGTTTTGATCAATTAAATGAATATCCATCTTAATTAGCCTTTTGGGATCCTTGCAGTCCATTTTCACGTTTCCAAGGCATTTTTTATGGGTTTTCAGGTCATACCATTATATAGAGCATGTTGATATGAAGCTACATGTTCAAATGGTGGTTGAATCGATGTCTGAACGCTTAAAATATCAAGTTCTGAAGTTTAACGCAATGCAAGGTCAAGGTTTCAAGGGCTTGAGATATTACATCACAAAAATGGCAGGCGAATACCAAGATTCATCCGGACACGAAGAAATCTGTGGAGATTTTCATCTTCTTATTCTTAGGTTGTATTTATCATATCTCCACTGTGTACTGTTGTAACTAAACCCCCTATGGTTCGACTAGTGAAACCGTAGGGGTTCTTCTTCTTAGGTCCTAAATGTCTTGACCCGTGTCGATCTAGTGTTGAAATATCTCATTTGACTTGTTTTGGTTGTTCTATCCATGGTTGTGTAATCGTGATTCATGAACCCAAAAGGCGAAACTTTTTTGACCCTTACCTCTCATCTATTTCATTTACTATTTGTGTTTTCTCTTCGTGCGCGCTTGAATTAAATTGTTGTCAACCCCACTTTCCATGCTCTTTGAGGCCGTGCTTGAGTTAATTTCGTGATAACTTGAGCCTATTCTTGTCTGTGATTGCGGGAAGTGTTACTTGTGTTAGTCTCACCCCATTTGAGCACCTCTCTCAAAACTGAGTAGGCCGAACCAAGAGACCCGCGGGAATACGACCCTGGCCAAAAGCCATATATCTTTGTCGAAGGAGGTTTTCCTCTCGATCAAATTTTGGCACCATTGTCGAGGACTTCTTTGTTCAGTATGAAACGTTTTGAGTTTCTGTGCTCCACCCTCTACCTTTTGTTATTCTTGTTTGATTGCTTTCATGTGTCTTTGATAAGGATTTCATACTTGTAACTCCTTGTTCTTCTTTTTGTAGCATGGGCAACTCCCAACTCTTACGACCCATCTGGTGGCACACGAAATAGATCACCAGATCCTGCCTCATCATACGACACTACCCGAAATGAGGCTTCCCACAAGTGTCACAGTTTGGTGGTCCCGATGATGCTACACCCGACCTAGCTGTCCCAATACTCCTCGACCCACACATGTTACTCTTGTGACCAGGCTGACCACAAGTATAACAAGTTACAGCTCCCCACTGTGGAGCTGAGTGAGCACTCCGGAAACTAGTGTGAGACGACTGGCACGCTTAGCCGGATGGCTATGCGTAGCAACCTGAGAGGGTGGGGCAGGCGCCTTCCTCTTTCTCTCTTCCTTCTTCCTCCGCTCTAGCAACTCTCTCTCTAAGGCAGCCCCCTTAACTGACACTAAGCTTCCCATGTCACCAGACGTGACACCCTTCTGAATCTCACACCTCTAAACCTTCCTTGAACCGACGAATCAGTTTCTACTCCCGATTAGTCCGTTCATCAAACCACTTGGAAAGGTTCATGAACTCATGTAATACTCCAGTACTGACTTGTCGCCCTGCACCAACTCCATGAACTCTTTGGCCTTTGCCTCGCGCCAAATGTCCGGACAGAACTGGTTACGGAATTCCTCAAGGAACTCCTCGAACTCCATGTCAGGTGGGTACACTTGGCTCTGAGGTAAAGACTCCCACCAATCTAGCGCATGACCCTTAAGCAGAAAAGTCATGGCTTGCAACTTCAGCTCATCTCCAAACCCAACTCTCAAGAACTTAAACTTACACTCCTTGATCCACTGCTCCGCTATAGCAGGATCAGCTACCTCTCCACTGAACTCACTAAAATTCCAGCCTTTCAAATCAGAGGGTTGGAATAGGCGGGCAGCCACTCTATGCCCAGAATGACCAGAAGGGTTGCTTCCCACCGCTAGACTTTCTTCACTACAGTAGGACACAAGAAAACGTTTCAGTTGACTACTTTTCAAAGATCAACAAAGCAAATCAAAACACTTCCCTTTCAAAACCAACACTTCTCTTTTAAAAAAACTTCCCACCCACTTTAAAATAGTTTGAAAATCCCCGGAATGCCAGTACTGCATTGACATTCCGCTCTTTCCATTAAGAGAGTAGCAAATCCCCTAGAAGAAAGAACGGCCCACTTATACAGCAGAGGCAACCAGGCTCTGATACCATCTGTAACACCCGTCCAAAACTGACACGAGTTTACCCGTGGTCGAACCCGTTGGAGTGCTACTCAAAGATTCAGCAGTTTAAACGACGAGTAAAAAAAACAGCGGAGATACGAAACAACATAAATAATAAGTTCATAAACCGAAGGAGGCCTCCAAGAAGGTAAAACCAAAATGCAATTCGAATTGTCAAAATCCAACAAAAAGATAAACAAGTATCCAAAATCCGAACTTCAATCGTTTACAAACTCCCAATCCCAAAATGTCAACTGAACACAAAAGATAAAAATAGAGTCAACTCCAATGTAGTGCGTCAAATCTTCACCTCATAGCTCCAACCTAGCAACTGCTCTGAACCTGACTGAAATCATGAACCTCAAGCTACGCACCTAAGCACGAGCACCTGAAAGGGGAAGAGGGGGGGTCAATTTCCTATTGAAATTGAGTGAACCCACTGGGTTTAACTATGTGCCGAACCTAACCTGAAGAGTGATCCCAACTCCGCACACAAAAAACAATGGAATCCGACACAGCCGTTACCAGTTTTAATTCCCTAAAACGGTCTAGGTGATCACATAGGTGCAAATCAGCATTCTCGATTCACAATAACATATAACAAGGCTTCATCATACATACGGCTCAACATCGGATACATCAAGCATGAAGTTCAACATCAGGAACAACTTACATACAATTCAACCTTAGGGCAACATTCATACAATTCAACATCAGATCACAAGTCATATCACAGCACATCTCGTACTCACACAAATGCACAGTCACGCATTCACACACATTCGCATCACACAACCACATACACAACACCTATACCTCTACTACATACTCGACACAAACATTTATCTATGTGAGTTCATTAGGCGCCATAAGGAGTTGCCCTGTACCACCCCTGCCGGCTAGCAACACTGACGCACCCCCAACCACAGAAGGGGGTTTTCAAGACGCATCCAGGACCGCAGCACAAGGATTCATGGCCAACTCACAATCAAACACACCTCATCACGCCACTCTTATAGGCGACGTGACCGCACCACCAACTGCAGAAGGGGTGATAATTTAGGGGGCAGTACAGGCTCCTTCCGATTCTATCAATTCATTTAGACTCAACAACAAGGACAATTCTCAATTTATTCATTCAAACTATCCATCATAATTCCTCATTAATACCACCCACAATACTCATCCAATCCATCAACCCATCCCAACAGTATACCATTTCCGAATCACGTTCACAGTCACAACTCAATCAACCACACATTACATCCAAGCAATTCAATTAATTTATCCAAATCCTCTATCCAATTCCATGTTCTAATTTCATTAACTAGTTCCACCTACCAATTCCACGTACCAATTTCGTTGTTCCATTCTAGACATAATTCTACAACACTAATCATATTATCAACCAACATCTCAACAAAACATAACGTCGATCATTCAATCATACGAGGCATCATAACATCCCATATCAACGTCACAACCACAACACACTTAGCTCATCATTTCATACATGACAAACAGTTTAAGGGTAAACGGCTGGCTCACCGGCCACCCCCACCAGCAAGTACAGGGGAATCCATGTCGTGAGTCTCAGGGTTACCCTCCTGTCCATCCTTCATAGGACGACCCCACATTGGCAGGACCACCCCCCTGCAACCACAACTGACACCACAAGATATAGATACGGTTTACAAGCATCACGTCCCAACCCTCCTACACTCCTTACTAATTCTGATCCATTTAGCAACATTGTTAATCATCTCCCCCAATCCAAGCACAACACAACAGCTCACAACCATTAATAAATTCATCAATTAACAACCACACAACAAGCAACAGTCATCAAAATTCACATAACAATCAACTGCAGTACAGTTTCCCCTTTTACTCTCTTTCAATTTCATGCAAATCCCTACATTCCTCTAGGTCAAGGTTGCAACTCCTTACACCTACCAATACTACCTATCATACGCTAAACCCTCACCTGACAAGAAGACGAGGCTCTAAAACGACTTCCGGAACCCGAACGACCAAGCTCTACAACTCCAAAGTCATAGCTCTTCTCCTCCTCACTGACAGCAAGCCTACTCCGAACCACCCAGAACCACGATGTTCGATCTCTCCCTCTCGTCGCCACGAACGCGTAGAAACAAACGGATCGTCAATCGAGCTCTACAACTCCCGGAATCAAGGATTGAAACTTGGGGAATTTTAGTTCCTCAAAAGGAATTTCGGGGAAAGAGAAAGAAGGGGAAGTTGCAAATTTCCTTGCAAAATCAGCCGTTAATAGTCAGGCCATGATACACGGCGTGTATCATGATACACGGCCATGTATCGTGGTCTGCCCACCTTGACAAATTTTCGCGTATTGGCTTGTATCTTCGACCCGACTCAACCATGAACGTCCCGGACTTCGAGGGGGCCTCAAGAACATTGTTTCCAATGTCTCAAACACTCAAACTCAAGTTCCAAACCGTTCGGTTGGGCAGGGATGTTACAAGTCTCCACAACTTCAAAGGATTATTCCAACAACTATTCACAAATCAGAGTTTTGAGAGTCAGCCGACTCTAGGTTCGATAGATAGAGTTTAGAGAGTTCGAAGATCCATGGAGAGATCGTGACGCCATCCTTCCACCTCGGAGAGCTCAGAGCTTAAAGTTGAAGATCCAGGAGATCGAAGCTTCGCCGGAGTCATCAGAATTAGGTTTTTCAGTTCTTATCTATTCTTCCTCTGTATGATGATTTCCTTTGTTGCCTTTGATTCTTCTGTTATCGTTATGAGTAGCTGAACTTGTAGAGCTTAGATTAGATGAACCCTAAGTGACCCAGGGCTTTAAAGCGGTCACAGATGGCGGTAATTAGATTCGAAATTCAATCAGATTCTCTTTGCATGGTTGTTTTGTTCTTCACTGTTTATGTTTCTTCTCTAGTTGATCACCTAGATTAGGTTTTTGCAAGTTAGGGTTAGTCGCCAGATGTTGTCGCTAGACAGTTCCCTGCTTTGGCGCATAAACTTGTCTTCCTTGATCACCTAGTTTAGATTCTTGTTAAGCTGAGGATAGAAGCGAACGCTCGCCTCTCTTTAAAACATCAATTCAACCAATTAACCTATTCATTGGAGTGCCTTTCGTAGGAACCAGTTAGGGTTAATCCGCTTCAAGAGTAACTCATGAATCACTAGTAATTGCACCAGTTAGTTTAGTCGTTGCGAGAGGCGACCGTACCCGGTCGACTAATTAATCTTGGTAGTTAGAACGGATAGAGTGAACGTTCGTCGGTCTTAAACTTAAGGGTCAGGAGTTATGGTGGTGTTTAGAAATTGATTGAATTAGAATTAAAAACCGATGGTCTTGTGATCGCCAATGCTTTGGTAATCTTAGGGGGTTGGAAATCTAGCTCGTCTATCTTCATGTCCTTGTTTGTTAGATTAGAAGTCGTGGAACTCACACCACGCACAACTTGTTTAAATTGAGTAATTTGCCAACATATTTGAGTAGACAAGAAGAGGAGACCTCGAGTAGAATATCTAGTCTGCCTTGGTAGATTAGTTATTTGACTACACGCGCGTGAAAATGCGTTCATCAAGCGGCATCTAATTAATATGGTTTCCAATAGGTCATATCATGGGAGTCCTAAAGAGTGTCCAACACAGCACATCGAGAACTTCCTTGAACTCTGCAATACCTACAAACAGCAGAGAGTTTTAGTGAATGCTATTTGCATAATGTTGTTTCCCTTCTCACTTATGGGAGCAACAAAGAGTAGGTTGTTGACGAGCCAAGCCGCTCACGAGCAGCTCGGAGCTCGACTCGGAAAAATGGCTAAAAATCTCGCTCGAAACTCGGCTCGATTGTAAACGAGCCGGCTCACGAGCTGGCTCGATAGTAAATGAGCTGAGCCCAAGCCTACCCTAGCTCAGCTCGGTTGGCTCGTGAGCTGGCTCGACATTGATTAAAGAGTAGAAATTTCTAGCTAAAAAGGTGTTGTTGTTGTAGCCCTTAGCAATACCACATTGGTGGTTTAGGGGAGGAAGGAAGCTATCAAGACTTATAAATAACAAGGTCTAGACATTTAGATGAATAGTCTGAATTTAGAGACTTGAATGGTCTATGGATCATTAAAGTAAATTATTATGGGCTTTGACCCTAACTTGAGCTTGAAAGGGCCTAGAATTTATGGCCCAATTTGAGCTCAAGCTAAGCTTGATAAGCTTTTATCAACCTTTGGCTCGTTAACACTCATTTTCAGTCGAGCCCGAGCTGAGCTCCAGCTCTAACTTTTTCTAATGAGTCGAGCTCGAGCTCTAATTTTTTCTAATGAGCCGAGCTCACATCTTCGAGCTTGAGCCGAGCCTGAGCCAGCTATATTCCTTATCGAGCCGAGCTTAAGCTTGGCAAAAGCTCAGCTCGGCTCGGCTCGGCTCATATATAGCCCTAGCAAAGAGGTGGCTCAATAGTCAACCCGGTGGAACTTTCACCCATTGGAGGCATCTTTCCCAGGCATTCTTACAGGAATTCTTTCCACCCTCCAAGACTTCAGAGTTTCAAAAGAGGATTGGACGATTCATGCAGCTGGATGATGAATCACTATATGACTGCTGGTACAGATTCCAAGAGCTCTTGAGAGCCTGCCCACATCATGGGTTTGGAGATGTTCAACTTGCCAATTTTTTTGGCACTTGTGTGAATGATGCAACAACGATGATGGTGAATCAGTTGGTGGAAGGTGATGTTTCTTCCTCATTATGCATTAGTTGCGAAGAAAAGTAGATTATGGATGAGGAGAGCTGCTCTTCGTGATTCTAGTAAGGGAGACACCTCTCCTTTACAGTCTCTGGTTGATTCTCAGGCTGACGAGTTGAAGAAGCTGCAGCTACAAGTTGATAGGATGTCATCTAGATATTCTAATTCTGGAAGTACCTCCTCAAGAGGTTCTTTCAATGAAGTGAACAGATGTGACGTTTTTGGTGATCCTCCTCATTCAGAGCGCGCTAGTCTTACATGTCCTAGAGCCAAAACTTTCTAGGAGCCTTGTGGATGGTGCGGGACTTGCAACTATAATGGTGACGCATGCCACAATTTTGGGAGCAATCTTCCTATGAACAGTGAGGAGTTGAACTTCATTTCTCAGGGTTATCCTCAAAATCAGTATGGCTATGGAAGATTAAGGCAGCAAGCATGGTTCAACAGTGACTACAATCAGGATCAGAAGAGAAGCTTCTGGACCCCTAGACCGACCTCCAGGATCAGCTAGAAGGATTAATAATGGATCATCTGGTAGCGCAGAGCCGACTACTAGAGAGATTATGTAGAGGTTGGATAGACTGGAAATCAAGAATGAGTAGAGGATTGATCTCATGGACAACAAGTAATTGAATGAGAGTTGTTTGGTTTGTTTCCATGTTCTAATTACCCGATTTCCATGTTTGGGCAAGTGTAGAACCCTAGGTGAACCTTGACCTACCCTTACCTCTCATAGACTTCCCGCTTCATTGCTTTTACCTTGTTTGTCTACCTTAACTCGAATTCACCCTTATACATGCTCCTTGAACCATTTTTTACTTTCCAATCATTGGCTTTTTGTTCCATATATGTTAGCTAAGCTTGTTTTACTTTTGATTCACTGTGGTACTTACACCACAACAACCCTTTTTTAGCTCTACATCCTACTTGAGTAACCTTTGGCTAATGAACCTGAAAACTACGACCCTAGCCCATAAGGTTAGGATTTATTTTTGAGAGAACTCTTTGGGAGCGATCAGTAATACTGGGATGTCATGTTGGGATTGGGATGTGGAAATGGAAATGTGGATTATCACTGCTCCATACTTGTTTTGATTGGTTGTTTTTAATCGAAGTATAATATGGAAACAAGCCAATGTTACCTCTGGGATGAGTCGTGGAAATTCGGTGAGGTATGCCAATGGGTAGGCGGGCTCCCTTCACAGATGGAATCTGAGGGATGCATCAAGGACTTCCCAGTATATGGAAGTGCGTCTTGTCGTCCGTGGGGTAGCGGTGGAATAACTCCTTTTGCACCTAATTGGAATCACCTAGAATTACATGTTGTGTTGTGATTGATGATTGTGTGTATGTGTGTGTGTTATGACCTGTCTGGTTAAGCTGTATGTATGGATGGTGATGGTTGATTGTGACTATTTTCATATTGTGTTGATGTTGTTGCAATGGGGTAATACATTATCGGGTAATGGTAGAGGGAAACGTGATTGGTCACCTAACAGTACTTTGGCTCTCACACTCAAATTAAATGAAAAGGGACGCACTCTAGTAGGTGTTCCATGAAATGCCAAGACACAAAAACCTCTCCTGGGACTTTATGACCACAAGGCTAGGTGCATAACACTCTCATCTCATGCCCTAACACTAGGAAATCAACTAATTAGTCTTTCGATACTCAATTGAATGAAAACCAATATGCACGCCAAGTGTTCGATAAAATGCATAGGGGAGAATTCAACTAAAAATTGTTGAATTAAAGGCATCCAATCTCTTATAATACGATCAATTAAATCCCTAGATCTAGAATCCATGTAATCCAAGCATTTTGATGCATCAAACCACATGGAATAAACCAAAATAAGCACACATGGCATAAAATGGCTATAAGCACAAGTCTAGAAATCATCCTCATAGATCCAAGATCAATCATGCCTCTATCATGGCAAAACTACTCTACCCATCCAAGATGAACCCTAGTAACTTGGCCAAGCATGGCCAAGGGAGTAAAGAGAAGAGAAAGAAGAAAGGTTACCAAGAACACCATAGATGAATCCTAATGACAATCTTCAAATGTTCACCTGTAAGCACCTCTCCCAAGGTTTGTTAGCTTCAATCCTACCTCCAATAGCTCCAACATGGCTCCAATCAGCTCCAAAAATGTGTTCTAGGGTTTTGGTGGCCATCAAAATGGGTTTGGGGCTCAAATGAAGTAAGATAAGTCCCAAAATGAGTAAAAAAATGTGTGTATTTATAGGGGTCGGTTACCTAAATGGTTACCCAACTTTGGCCAAATAACCCGGAGGTCACTGAACAAAAAAAATTGCTTTTGACATTACCAAACTTTGAGCCATTTTTTGGAGTGGTCACTGTTAGCTACGGACATCCATTTTTCCGTCCATCCGCCTATGTGGACTTGCCAACTCATCCTCCACATCATTTAAAGTGCCACATCAGATCCTATCTACCCAACCAATTATCAACCCCAACCCAATCAAATCTAACCGAAAAGTTAGATCCTTCTTCCTCTCTCTCCCTCCTCCATCCTCAACACCACACCACACCACACTCCTCCTCCTCCTTCTTCCCACCATCACCGCAGCCACCACTGCCGCCGCCGCCGTCGCCGCCGCCGCCCCGCCGCCACCGCAGCGCCGTCAACCCAGCTCTCTCTCTCTTCTAGATCCCCAACCCAGCTCCCTTTCTCCCTCTTCCAGATCCCCAACCCAGCTCCCTCCTCTGCATTAGCCTCCGCCACCACCGTTCCAGCTCGCCTCAGATTCCCAACCCAGCTCCCTCCTTGACGATTCCGACGCCCCTAGATACGACCAGAACGGCGGTGGATCCAACAACATGACCGGCGACTTGCCTCTACAACAACATGGATCTGGAGGAAGAGGTCCGGAATCGGACCGAAAAGGAAGTTGCTGAGAGTGATTAGGGTTTCTAATCGATTACCAGCACTTGAGGGATGTGGGGGGGGGGGTTTGGAGAGCAGCGGCGGGGGTGGGTGGGAGATGTAGCGGTCGGCGGGGGGTTTGGAGAACGGTGGGGGGTTTGGAGAGGCGGCGGGGGGTTTGGAGAGTGGTGACGGCGGTGGCGCGGCGGCAGTGGTGGCGGCGGTAATGGTGGGAAGAAGGATGCAGGAGTAGAGGGGTTGGGGTTGATTGGGTTGGGGTTGGGGTTGATTGGGTTGGGGTTAAATGATGTGGCACTTTAAATGACGTGGCAGTTGAGTTGGCAAGTCCACATAGGCGGATGGACGGAAAAATGGATGTCCGTAGCTAACAGTGACCACTCCGAAAAATGGCTCAAAGTTTGGTAATGTCAAAAGCAATTTTTTTTGTTCAGTGACCTCCGGGTTATTTGGCCAAAGTTGGGTAACCATTTAGGTAACCAACCCGTATTTATAGTGCAGGGGACAGTGCACGGCGTGCATGCACCCATGCACTCTACATAAATCCCGATTTTGCAACGGCTTTATCTCTCTCATCCGAGATCCAATTAAGATCTGTTTGATCCTATAGCTTCAATTTTACCTCTACTATCATATCATTCCCTAAAAACCACAACTAGAAGGCTGATCGCTTGGTTAAGGTGACCAAAGATACAAGGCTTTTGGCCAGGGTAGTATTCTCGTGGGTCTCTTGGTTTGGCTTACTTAGTTATGAGAGAGGTACTCAAGGGGGTAGGACTCACACACAATACTTCAACCAATCATAGACACAGACAAAGACAGGCTCAAGTTATCACATAATGAACTCAAGAACGGGCTCAAACCGCATGGAAGTAGGGGCTGATAACAATTCGAGCAAGCCTGCACGAAGACAAAACACAAAGAAAATTGAATGGAAGAGAGATAAGGGTCAAACAAGTTTCTTCTTTGGGATCATGAATCATGTAGTACACAACCTTGCATAAAACTGGTTCTATGAAACTTGAGATGGGATCTTTCAACACTACATCGATGACACGTATCCTAAGCTCATGTGTCAAGAAAATTAGGACCAAGCACAAACCACCAATCAATCGGGTATGGGTCACCACTAAAATTACTAAGTAGATAGCACACCAAGTGTTCGATGAAATGCTTATGGGTCTTTAAACTTAAAAGGACATGGCTAACATGCTCTCTCTCGAGTTATGATGCAAGCTAAGATCAAACATATGTAATAAAAAGCTCATGGGTCAAGACAATTCCAAATAAAATGGCAACCTAATCATGCTTCTAGGTCAAGAATACAAGAAGAGGAAATGAGAATATAAACATAGGTTTGAATCGCATCTGAACTTGATATAAAACCAATAAATCCAAGGGTTTAAGAGTGTAAAACAATCATCAATCCCCCTAAGGTTCCACTCACTCAAACCCTAGGGGGTTTAGTTACAGCAAGTCATAACAAGAATCGAGGAAATACAACCTAGAAAGAAAGGGGTAGAACAATCCACCAATTTCTTCGAGCTTGGAGGATTTTTTTATCTTTGCTTGATGTTTCTGTGATGTTGGGGATGAAGGGTGATGATTTCTGGACTCCGGGAGGGTTTCCAGGTGCTGGAGGTCGAGAGCGTTTGTCAAAATTGAGCTTGAAACGAAAATATGTATCGGGAGTGAATTGCAAAACTAGTTTTATAATTGACCAGTGGTCGGCGCATAAGTGGTGCATACGCCAGCTGTGCACCATCTGTGTGCCCAATTTCACTGATGCAACGAAGGAAATTTTTCCACTTTGCGTTGCGTTGGGATATTGCAGGTCCTTCAAATATCCACCTAGTGTTGCGTTGAATTCTCTCAAATCCTTTGAACTTCAATATCTTGAACGTTTGGACTCTGATTTGACCGCCTTTGAACCTGTGGCTTCGTATCAACATGATCTATCATGGAATGACCTGAAAAATCATCAAAAACATCTTCAAAAACTTGAAAATGGACCGCAAGGATCCCAAGAGGCTAATGAAGAGAAATATTCATTTAATTGATGAAAATCATTCAAAAGGAAACATTAACACTCAAATACCACATAATTATGTCTCAATTATAGGGAAATAAACATGACCTATTTTGAGTCATCAAATTACCCCACACTTGAACGTTGCTTGTCCTCAAGCAAAACTCAGAACAACAAATTCACCTATGCAAGCATGTACATATCAATAACATCATTAATCGTCAACCAATGTGTGAATCCCTTAGTTTAATTTAAATTAAACATCTATTAAATAATTGAAAATCGATCATTAAGGAAACAAAATTAGTAAAAAAAATTCAGAATTAAAAATATACAATTACACTCCTATTCTTTAACATGGACCATTAGATATTTCCTTAAAAATTGGATGGTAATAATTAGTCATATGAGGACACTAAGGGATATTTTGATGGTAGAAAGTATATATTGCGTTGTTGTTGTTGTTGATAGTCGTTAGTATTTGATAAAGTGCGGTTCCGACAATAGAACTTTAAATTTTGCGGCCGTCCAAAATAATTAACTTAAATCCGGGGTAAAAATGGAATTTCAAAAAGAAGCTAATATCTCGCTTGACAGTCGCGTCGCTGCTCTTCTCACCGCCGTCTAGCCACTATCATTCATCCTTCAATTTGACAGATCCTCCTCCGATCGACAACTGCTCCTCTTTCGTTCGATCGATACTCCTCCTATCGACCGCTAAGGAAAATAGTTATTCAGCAAGGTTGAGGCCGAGAAGTCGATGGTGGTGAAAGGTAAGGGTGTGCCTCCTTACCTGGGCAAGATCGATTGCTTTTTGGTGGAGTTCATTGGTTTTTGAGGTTAGATCCGTAGAGATTCCTGATTGATTGTTGCAGGGACGTAAGGTTGGAAGAGCCACCTAGATTGGGCCTGAGCTTAGCCCAATCCCTATACTCATCCCTATGAGCATAGAAGTAAAAGCCCACGAGGATCACCGTCTTTCAACCGGTAAAGTTGAGAGCGACACCGATGAGAATGGATGCAGTGTTCAAAGTCGTTGTGTGGCATCCACGACTTCGTTGTGTTGTGACTTCGTGAGGTGGAGGTCACGATGGATGAGGTCCGCACACAGCGTGAATGCACATCTACAACAACATGTACATGTATATATATTAAACAACATATAATAATATAATTAACTACTGTATCCCAAGTGAAAGAATTGTAGCAAGGCGAACGATTGACAGAGTTAGACCGTGACGAGTTGGCGCCATTTTGGATTGGAGTTATGTTAATTTGGAGGATGTGTGCTTTTAATAGTTTGGATTGGTGCTAGGCCGCGGGCTTTAAAAAACAAAATAAGCCCAACTTTGTGTTCCTGCAACAGACATGTAACACCCCGATTTTTATAATAACATAAATACGACAACTGTTCCGGAACAGGCGATGATTCAAATATTGAAAATAAAATTTTGACCAACCACATTCAAACCAATCGTAAAATCCGAGGTATTAACCGTTAAACTTGTACACAGCGGAATAGGGCCCGATGACTTGGGAGTGACCTCCAAGTCATCACTTCACCGTCTCATGATCCACTGCTCCGGCACGCCTTAGAAACTCCGGTGGCCCGTTACTTGTCCAAGGAGTTCCTGCAAAACTGGTGGGTGGCTCGGGGTCAGTCCTTTATCATAGATATACCGTATAAACATGATTATACGTGATTCAAGGAATTAACAACATATCCTATAATTCCATACTCATTTCCCCGTATAAACATATTTATACGTATTACTGGATTTAACATCATAATTCCGTTAATTCATACTCATCCCTCCCTCATTGGAGATTACCGATGCCCCGCATCCACTGATTCGTCACGAGGAATATGAATCCCATATTCCAAGCACGACCTATGAGATGCTAACACACACAACCACACACACACAAGTCAATATCATCACATAATCATACATCAAACATAGTCATACAACAATCATCCACTCATTCAATCAACCATACCGGTTAACCATAATACCATACCATATAACCATCAGTCATATCTCATGAGTATCCATTATAACGTAAACGTGGAAAACAAAAACTGAAAACTGAGAAAAGTAACATCATGCTTTAATCAACACTTGACTTTAGCTTAAATCTGATCAACTTTTATTTAGGGGCCCCAACCCAACTAATTAGCCTTACCGCCCCCTGAAAACTGATAAAGGGACTCTCTGGTCCAACTGAAAACTGTGGGCAATCTGGCCCAATATCGTGCTGAGGGTCGCCGGCGACCAATACTGAAAACTGGGGTGGGGCGGAGCTCTAGCTAGTGAGTACCGTTTATTAATCCACCTATTAATTATCTAGGTGAGGAGTGACTCTTTAACATGCATAGATGTAAGTGCACAAATTCATAAAGGTAACATAACGAAACATAATATGTAATGAAACTAGCAACGTAAAGATATTACCCCCTTAAACCAACCCACCTGTAAACCGAATCGGGTAACTTGACAATCAGTTCCGTGACTTGAATCGGACGGAAATAAGACTTCCGTAACTCCCGGGCCAAATTATACCAACTGAAAAAGTTAGTTGGGCAAAATCTGTCACAAACTGATAGTTAAGTGACCAATCTGTCACACGGGAAAAGTTCCAGGGGCAAAATAACCAAAGGAAAGAACAGAGGGACTGATCTGACACTTACTGTCAATTTATGGACCAATCCAGCATATTTTCCAATCGGATGAACCCTAATTCACCGCAGATGGTTTTTCCTTCGATTCTCCTCAACCAGGGATCCAACCCTTAAATTGGAAGAGGGGAAAGAGTCGTGAGGTTGAGACGAATCGATTGGTACCAACCAATTGGTCCAACTCAGCCGGAATCGTTCCGACACAAGTCTCGTCGGAGACTCGTCGGACATGAACGAGAATCGTGTTTAGGGGGATGCAAGTTCAGTTCTGGAACTTGGCACGGCTTTTAAAGGCCTAGACGAGTCTAATAAAGCCAAAATTGGTGGCCGACACTGGCCAATTTTGTCAAACAAGGGACATCCACCGTGGTCACTTAAGTCGTCGGAGTAGGGATGATTTCCCACTCAATTCGTCGCTTCCTTGGATGGATTATACAATAATTTAGATTCCCAAACTTTCTGTCATGTCCTGGTGGGGTGGGGATGTCCGGATGTTCAAATAATTGGCCTTTGGCCATTCGGAATAGACGTCCGGCGAAAACAGAGCGGCGGCGCGAACAGAGGCTCGCCGTAGGGGATAGATGCAAAACGACGCCGTTTGGTCAAGGCGCGTTTAAAATGTTTTTAACAAAATGGGTTGCAGAGGCGGGGATCGAACTCATGACCTCCGGTTTATGGGTTTGGTTCCAGAACCGGCCGGGCTACTGATTTACTCATGAACAGTCTTACCCAGTCCTTATTTAACCCGGTTTGCTGGGTTGATTCCTTTCTCAAAATCGATTCTTCAAACAACCAAATCGATTTTGCCTTGATTTATTTAATCGGTAACTTACGATTAAATCTCAACGTATAATAAGGATTTTTAAAAAAAAATCGATCCCTAAATTCGGGATGTAACATTTCTCCCCTCCTTAAAAGATTTCATCCCCGAAATCCAACCCTAAGTAAGTTCTGAAATAACTCCACTCTCTCTCTCTATATGGAGATTCTCTCTCGTCTCCCAGAAGATCTGCAGTCGAAGATCGTACGGATACACAGACTGCAGTTCATAAAGACACATCTAGAGGCACTGGCCAAGCTAAGGGGTTTCTACCCAGATTCCCCCAGAGATATACGGGAACCACTGCTAGATCTGCAAATCCCGATTTCCATCGTGCTAAGGAGAACATCGAGATTCAGACAGCGCCTGCTACGGATCTGGAACGTCCGATACACACCAGAAGGGGTGACCCTACAGTACTACAAAGGGCGGGTGCACAGAATTCCATTCACCAGGGCTAAGCACCCAGTGTTAGTTATAGGAGCCCATAGAGCAAACTTGTGCAATCCACGTGTAATTGGAAATTTAATAATGAGGGGTTAATAATAAATGCAACCCTAGCTTCTCTTTCCATTGTCATCAATTCTCTTGAGCACATAACGTTACAATCTATTGGTATCTCCTGATTTACTTGTCACCCGCGGGGATTCTAGGAAACAAAAATTCTATCAACGAAATTGTGCACCGTCTGAGACCATACATACTCATGGCTCAGACAGAAAACAAAAAAAAAAAGAAAACAAGGGTACAACCAATTATTTAAGAAAGTTCTAAGGCATGCGGGGTGGAATTTCTATTTGCCTCTGCCGAACTGTTCTTTCCGGAGAATTTTCTTGACGCCTCCGTCGCTCTATATGCTTGAACATCTTCAGAACGAAGGTGATAGCCACGATAAGAAAAATGGCTATCAGCAGGATAAAATTTATCCCGCACAAGGTTTCTGCTTCATCAGGGCCAGTCATTTTTTTCGTTGGAGAATGACTGAGAGAAAGGGTACTATTTTATGTGTGAAAATTTTTCGGTCAGCTTGTACATACGCCGCCGTTCAGACTTGAAAGTCAAAAAGCAAATAGGGTGAAAACGACACCACCGATTTACGCGTTTAGCGGTGCCTTAAAAGTCGTGTCAATGCGGTGGACGATTTATCACCGTTCACGTGTCATTTGCTGAAAGCACGGGTCACGTGTCGGAGATCTACGGTTTCTCTACTCGGGTATTTAACTTGAGTGAAACTTGGTTCCATGTATCCCTCGTATCATACTTGCTAAAACTCACGGAAATTCGAAATGGGAGTAGAGAAAAACACCAGAGCGACTCCACTCCTCACTCTTTTTCCTACTCCCGAAAATCCATCCGTCCCTTCTGGTAATCCCTTTCTAACCGATTTCTGTCCTTTCTGTGATTCTGTTAAGAAAGAATGGAAACTAGATAGTAGCTGCCCGAACCACATGTCTCCGAATGAGAAATCTTTCGTTTCCTTTGACCGTAACGTTCACCAACTTGTTTCCTTTGGAAGAGGTTCCATAGTAAAGTCAAAGGGAAAGGGTTCCGTCAGGTTGGGTCCATTGATTATTCCGGACGTACTACTGATGCCCGGTATTATTGGTAGTTTCATAAGCGTGAGCCAGCTTATGGAACAGAACTTCGCTTTTGTCTTTAAGGGAGGGTGGTGTACCGTGTTTGACCAGTTTGGAAATCCTTTTCTTTCTGTACCAAAAATAGACAGATGTTTTCCGCTTAACATGGCTCATGTCACGCAGACAGGTGTTGCCATCTGGGGAAAACCAGAACAAACAGGGACGGTCAAGATTTGCTGCGGAAAGAAGCGGGTTAAGGAGGGATTGCAAGAAGTGGCCAACCTGATCATGGAGGCTGACAAGGGGAAGAAGCGAGAGTGTCCGATCAAGTTAGTGGATCCTTTACAGAGTCCAAAGAATACGGCCTAAGTAGCCGATTTGTATCACCAATCATGCACCCGGTTAATTATTAATAATAATAGTTTCCCTTTTTCCGCTCTTATTCATTCAACCCAACTCACTTTTATTCCAACCGGACTCAATACACAAGATCATAATTAAAACATGAATCACCACAAAAGTTTTACCAAGCTAAAGTGATCTACTCATCATGCAAGCTCTTGCTTATGAGCTCGAGATGACGTCGTGCCTCAGCTTCCTCGGCTGCTTCTAACGTCAGCTTTACGATGCCGTAGATTTGCATACAGATGAGGAGTAAGGCAAAGAGTATAAACCCTATGCCAACCTCATTGACATCCTCTTGGAAGCTTATTCTTGAAATGGAGAGAGTTTTTACTAAGATTGGAGGAAGAATGAAAGAGAGAAATGGTAATGGTGGATCAAGTTTTTCAAACTTGATCTTTTATGGACACCAATCTCACCAAGAAAGTGGTCACAATAATTGTGACACCCACTCACTCATGTCGGCACACAAGGACATGAGAGGTGGCCAACTAAGTCAAGGTCTAGGAACCTAAGGTTCGTCTCTTTAAATAGACGGTACCGAAATGCTTCGAATAAACGAGCAGAGGTCGGAAAAGAATACCTCATTCAACGCTCTTGTAAACAAGAAATGGCTACGATTCCCGTTTGCTACTGTGGAGAATCTGCGATCATAACCACATCCTGGACGGAAGAAAATCCAGGGCGAAGGTTTCTTAGCTGCAAAAGACGTCGCTCGGTAAGTCAATAATACCTTTCGAGTTTTTTCGACTATCTTTTCCACTAACCCGGGAAAAATTTCACCTATCCTCTTTGTTAATGGCAGAGGATGAACGGCCATTGCAATTACTTTGCATGGGCAGATCCCCCGATGCAACCTCGAGCCAAGGTCGTAATCAACGGGCTCTTACGTAAATTAAACGTTTACGAACGTACCTTTGGAAACGACAGGCAAGCAATTTTCGGGGAAACTGTTCCCAATACTGCTACGTCATCTACACCTTCCGTTAGGAACACAGCAAATCATAATTTTCGTAATATAGAAATTACCTACCGGACCTTTTTAACAGTCCTTACATTTGCTTGTATCCTTTTTGGAATCCTTATCACCCGTGTGATAAGCCAATAAATCTTTCCTTTACCCTGATCCCATCTAAATTAGCTACACCCACATTTGTTATAAAAATAGTTTATTCAACAACATTTAGTTGTAAAAATCCAAGAACGTCTCACCGTGGGAGTTTCTGTGCCGGTGCCATGCTGCAGGGATCTGAGACCGGTACCTGTGAAAATCCTTTCACCTTTAAACCATGGTTTTAAAACCCATCAAAACTTAATACCCTTTTCGTTTTGAAATTGCCCGAAAAATTTCCCACCAGACCAATCTTCCAGTGTTTCTAGGTAAACCGAGAAATAGGAGAAAACTAGGCTCTGATACCAAAATATAACACCCCGATTTTTATAATAACATAAATACGACAACTGTTCCGGAACAGGCGATGATTCAAAGATTGAAAATACAATTTTGACCAACCACATTCAAACCAATCGTAAAATCCGGGGTATTAACCGTTAAACTTGTACACAGCGGAATAGGGCCCGATGACTTGGGAGTGACCTCCAAGTCATCACTTCACCGTCTCATGATCCACTGCTCCGACACGCCTTAGAAACTCCGGTGGCCCGTTACTTGTCCAAGGAGTTCCTGCAAAACTGGTGGGTGGCTCGGGGTCAGTCCTTTATCATAGATATACCGTATAAACATGATTATACGCGATTCATGGAATTAACAACATATCCTGTAATTCCATACACATTTCCCCATATAAACATAATTATACGTATTACTGGATTTAACATCATAATCCCGTTAATCCATACTCATCCCTCCCTCATTGGAGATTACTGATGCCCCGCATCCACTGATTCGTCACGAGAAATATAAATCCCATATTCCAAGCACGACCTATGAGATGCTAACACACACAACCACACACACACAAGTCAATATCATCACATAATCATACATCAAACATAGTCATACAACAATCATCCACTCATTCAATCAACCATACCGGTTAACCATAATACCATACCATATAACCATCAGTCGTATCTCATGAGTATCCATTATAACGTAAACGTGGAAAACATAAACTGAAAACTGAGAAAAGTAACATCATGCTTTAATCAACACTTGACTTTAGCTTAAATCTGATCAACTTTTATTTAGGGGCCCCAACCCAACTAACTAGCCTTACCGCCCCCTGAAAACTGATAAAGGGACTCTCTGGTCCAACTGAAAACTGTGGGAAATCTGGCCCAATATCGTGCTAAGGGTCTCCGGCGACCAATACTGAAAACTGGGGTAGGGCGGAGGTCTAGCTAGTGAGTACCGTATATTAATCCACCTATTGATTATCTAGGTGAGGTGTGAGTCTTTAACATGCATAGATGTAAGTGCACAAATTCATAAAGGTAACATAACGAAACATAATATGTAATGAAACTAACAACGTAAAGATATTACTCCCTTAAACCTACCCACCTATAAACCGAGTCGTGTAACTTGACAATCAGTTCCGTGACTTGAATCGGACGGAAATAAGACTTCCGTAACTCCCGGGCAAATTATACCAACTGAAAAAGTTAGTTCGGCCAAATCTGTCACAAACTGATAGTTAAGTGACCAATCTGTCACACGGGAAAAGTTCCAGGGGCAAAATAACCAAAGGAAAGAACTGAGGGACTGATCTGACACTTACTGTCGATTTAGGGACCAATCCAGCATATTTTCCAATCGGATGAACCCTAATTCACCGCAGATGGTTTTTCCTTCGATTCTCCTCAACCAGGGATCCAACCCTTAAATTGGAAGAGGGGAAAGAGTCGTGAGGTTGAGACGAATCGATTGGTACCAACCAATTGGTCCAACTCAGCCGGAATCGTTCCGACACAAGTCTCATCGGAGACTCGTCGGACATGAACGAAAATCGTGTTTAGGGGGATGCAAGTTCAGTTCTGGAACTTGGTACGGCTTTTAAAGGCCTAGACGAGTCTAATAAAGCCAAAATTGGTGGCCGACACTGGCCAATTTTGTCAAACAAGGGACCTCCACCATGGTCACTTAAGTCGTCGGAGTAGGGACGATTTCCCACTCAATTCGCCGCTTCCTTGGACGGATTATACAATAATTTAGATTCCCAAACTTTCTGTCATGTCCTGGTGGGGTGGGGATGTCCGGCTGTTCAAATAATTGGCCTTTGGCCATTCGGAACAGACGTCCGGCGAAAACAGAGCGGCGGCGCGAACAGAGGCTCGCCGGAGGGGATAGATGCAAAACAACGCCGTTTGGTCAAGGCGCGTTTAAAAGGTTTTTAACAAAATGGGTTCCACAGGCGAGGATCGAACTCATGACCTCCGGTTTATGGGTTTGTTTCCGGAACCAGCCAGGCTACTGATTTACTCATGAACAGTCTTACCCAGTCCTTATTTAACCCGGTTTGCTGGGTTTGATTCCTTTCTCAAAATCGATTCTTCCAACAACAAAATCAATTTAGCCTTGATTGATTTAATTGGTAACTTACGATTAAATCTCAACGTATAATAAGGATTTTTTAAAAAAATTTCGATCCCTAAATTCGGGATGTAACAAGACAAGAACAAAACTTTAGAGGAAGGTAATGCAGAAGTAGGATTAGTAGGAACACTAGCAATAATTGGGATAAAATGCGGCCCATATCATTATAGTCTTCGTAAACTGTACGTTATGCCATCATACTTAAGATTCTCCATCGGATACAATTAAAGTACATTTTAACTACATAGATAAAATAAATTCCGGTATTCCGGTACTCAGCCGGTTAATTATATTACAGGGCTGCCTCATAAGTTAGTCGGACGAAAAAAAAACAATTAATAAAAGAAAGTGAAAACTAAAATAAACAAAAATGTTGTCTTCTCCCTGCCATTCTCCCTCAAGCCGTAACACCACCGCATTTCCACATCCGCCGCCGTAGGACTTCGCCCTCATCACGCCAACAACGACAAGCTCTGCGACGAGATGCTCGACCTCCAGCACGACGCTGCCTTCCTCCCCCGCACCAAGATCCTCTCCTCCACTGACTCCTCCGTCACCGCTAGATCCTCTCCCGCACCAAGATCTATTTTAGCACTGTTCCCCCCTATAATTCAATACCAATTAGATCTGAACTCACAGAGCTCTTATAAACCCTAATTCTACGCCAATTTTTTGTGACCTAATTGATTTGGATAGGCGTACATAGTGGGGGAACACAGAGACAGCTAGGTGGCACCGTGGTCGAGCATAAGCGTAGGAGGAGTGCCGATAATTAGCTTCTTGAGGAAGCAAGAGATATCCTGGGAGAAGGAGACGCTTGAGCAATTGATATCCTACCGATATTCTACTGATTGGGTGCCCAGAAAATTGGGGAGTCGGGGACAGGGGGTTACGACGGAGGGATAGGGAGTCGGGGGTTACGGCGGAGGGATGGGGAGTCGGAGGGTTACGGCGGAGGAAATTAGGGGTTACGACAAGAAAGGGAGAAAGTTCCCCAATTTTATTTTAATTATTTTAAAGTCAAATTTTGTGTATATAATATAATATAATTATTAAATTTATTTTGGTCCCACTAGTAGTTTATGTGGCAGCCACATCAGCAAGTTGTGACATGCTAAAATTAGGAAAACTTATAGAAATCGGTGGCTGCAATTAAAAGTTACTATAATGGCATCCGATGCAGAATCTTAAGTATGATGGTATAACGTGCAGTTTGTGAAGACTATAATGGCATGGGCCACATTTTATCTGCAGTAATTGTTAACTTATGTTCCCAGCCCATTAGTCTTTTGTCCATGCATAACCAAAACCCTTAACCCATTAGTATATGGACAAGAGTTTATTCAATTGACAACCATTCAAACTTCTTATTATATTTTTTTACAGAATTTTTCTTAAATATATATTTTAACATGAAATCTCGTAGATTATAAAAGAATAACTACTAAAATATATAATGTAATTTACACTTTTTATGAATTTCATTCACCAAAGATGAATTTAATATTTTATTTTCTATGTGAATTTTAAGATGCTTTAGGTTTCAACAATACTCTAAGTGAATTTACAATACATATATTAAACAAAACATAATGAATATAACATAAATATAATATATTATATATAATAAATATAAATATATGGTGGTGAAGACGGGACGCGTAATTATGAACCTCAGCTTAGGGGAAAATGTTGATATTTTATAGTATTCTTGTTTTTTTTTTTTTTTATGAAAGCACTCCTTGTATTAAATGTTTCAGCACCCGGAAACAACAACTTACAAAATAAGTAGAATTGGCAGAGTAGGTGAGAATGGAAGGTGAGAATAAACAAAGAGCAGTTCTAAGAACATACTATACTACAAGAGAGAAAGCCAATCTAGTGTTAAAGTTCCATCTCTAGCTTGAACAGCTATATCATGTGCTGCTCGAACTGAAGAACGTGGAGAGTAACAAACACGGACTTGTTGATTCCAGTAAAGTAGTCTGCAAATGGAGGTTATGGAACTTGAAGCTTGCCAAGGCCACTCTTCCTCAGGTCCTGCTATAGCAGTTGCTAGAATCATACTGTCTGTGAATATTACTGTCGTTGTTGGAATTGTCTTAACCAAGTCAACAGTTACATAAATAGCTTTAGCTTCTGCACAGATTGGTGATGCACATTTGAAAGTTCCAGCTCTTCCATTAACAACATATCCCTCAGTGTTATAAAGGATAATACTGTAAGCACCTTTCTGGATAGAAGCCTTAAAGGCACCATCACACACAGCCCTTTGAGTGTAGACTGTCGGAACTAGAGAATTTGTTACTGGATTTGAAAATGAGCTTGGAGCTGCCCTATTGTTGAGAAGAACACTTGTTCTCCACCTTTGTATATCAGTTAATCTTCTATATGCCAGATCATTCAAAGATGGAGTAATGTTCTGAAAGAGAAGTTCATTCCTCATCTTCCACATATACCATGCTGTAAATCCTAACTCGGTTGCCATGATATCTGAAATTGAAGAAGCAATATTGACAAACCATGATCTTGATGACTGATGAACTGCAGGACAGTGAAAAGAGGGTAATACCAGTTGCCAAAAAGATCTGCTAAATGCACAATGGAAGATTAGATGTTCCAAATTTTCTTCTTCTGCATTACAAGTAGCACACACTGAAGATGAACCACATCCTCTGTAGAATAAACTGGATTTAGTTGGCAATGCATTTCTACATACACGCCAAAGAAAAAAAATTATCTTTGGTGGTAAATCTAAATGCCAAAGCCACTTCCATAACTTCTTTGTGCTATCATCAATTGGCTGATTATGAGGTTCAGTAATAGAACGCAAATAACTGTAGTAACCCTATTTTGTCCGGATTCTCGAATTGTTTTCATACTTAAGACAATCTCCTTTTCATAAATTTTTACCCAATTAACAAAAAAATCACAAACCATTTACTCTTTTTTCATTTCTCGAAATATCATTTTCATTTCTCGAAATATGAACTAATTCTGAATTTGTGTTAGATTATTAATCTATCTCATCATAGTTTTCAACATGAATTTCAAACTAGTCAAATCTCGTAATAAATATCAGTTTGGGCTTTAGGCCCATTTTAGGTTGGTGGGTTTTAGGCCCATTCCTCATTGATTTTGGGTTGGCTTTGGCCCATATAGATATCTGATAAAAATATCTTAACAAAAAAAGAGATTAATGAAAAAACAACAAAAAATATAATTAATTTACATCTCTACAGTCTTATCCCTTCACCATAAAAGAGCTCCCATACACTAGGAGAAGAGGAGGAAAAAAACAACAACAGAAGACCCTGGAAAAAAGAAAACAAAAAACGTTTCAACCATCCTTACTTTCTTTACTTCTTCTTCTTCTTCTTTTTCTTTTCTGGGCAGCAATACAGCATACACCCCAGCAGCTGTTGCTTCGTCCTCTTCTTCCCCTCACCTGCAACAACAACAAAAACAGTGGGTGAAATGATAAGCACAAGAATGAATCTAGTCTTTGTTCCAAAGAGCAAAGTTTCTGAACAAGATTCACTGCATTGATTTCCCAATCCATTTCAATCTAATATTACATTTCAAGCACTTTCAATTCATGCTACTAACATCTAACATTTTCATTTCAAACACTTCAATTTATGTTATACTAACCAAGCTAACATTCATTTCCAAGTTATACTTATGTTTACTAACCCTATTTATATTAAGCTTTATACTTATCTATTTACTTTGCTAATACTAACAGTAGCTCTTCCTATCTACATTCGGTTTATGGTTCTTAGTCCTTTATTTCGCTTCCTATTCACTAATTCATGTTTACATAATCCATACTCTTACACTAATACCATCTTTAAGCTTTCAACAATCACCTCTTCTTTACGTTTAACTAATAGGCATCCTAAACCACCTAGAGCATCTCCCTAATCAACCCCATAAATCATTCCTATCAACAATAGCAAACTCAAAACATAGAACAATGCTGAGTTTGATCAATCATAGTCCCAATAAGGTAAAGTACACCGAAGTCATTCCAATCATACAAAGCTAGATGAACGAAAATGAAGTCTTCTTTTACCTTCCACTTAATTCGATTATCTCTGACCAAAAGCCCCCCTTTCAACTCTTTTTAGTGTTGCTTCCTTCCAACAATCACCAATCAGTCAGTCATCATCCAATCTGAAATCACCATGAATGAGTTAAATTAGTTTTAGCGATTTAACTATTAAAACACAGAAATAATCAAACAATAGAAAAGAACATAAGCATGTACTTTTTTCGTTTTCCAAATAAAAGCAGGGACGAACCAATCCCGGACCAGCGGTGGCGGCAATCGGAGCATGAAAGCTTATCCATCGGACGAGCGACGAATGACGGCGGCTTCGGGAGGAGTAGAGACGGTGACCGCGAAGCTGCGGAATGGCGGCAGACGGCAGGCTCGACCCGGCGACATAAAAACTGGAGCGAAGGACTCCATCGGCGAGGGTGGCTGATTGAACCCACGGTGGCGACGTCTGATTCGAGCGCTGGAGGCGACATGCAATGTGGCCGTGGTGAAGCTCCCGAGGACAGACGACGGCTGACCACACGAGGATGGCGGTGACGGAACTCCGAGGACGGCGGCGACACGGTTAAGGTAAGAGGAGGATAGTGTTATTTTGTTGTTGTTGGTTAGGGTTTCAGAGACTAATAGAGGAAGAAGATGAGAAGAATTGAAGTGAGAGATGAGAGAAATGAGAGGAAGAAGGTAGTCGGTAGCCGAGAGAGAGAAAGAGGCTGAATTTTGGTCAAGATTAGATTTATATATGTCTTCTATTAGGGTTTAGGTTCAGCCATTTCATATTTACAAAATTGCCACCTTCCCTGTTTAATTACGAAATCGCCCCACTGTTCATGCTGCTAGCTGTTTTAAACTTTTAATTTAACTTATGATGAAATGCTATATTGTTTTTAATGATTATTCCAATTTCACCTTATTCAGCCAAACAATGACATGAATAAATGTGCATTTCTTTACTGTTATAAAAAAATCAAGCTTTAAATCTCTATGAAAGTTAAGCCACGTTTTTCATCCCCGAACTACGAGGCTTTGATTCCGATACGAATTGGATACGTAGGCAGTCAACCGACGCAAGCCCAACAAATAAAATTTCATTGATCTCTTAGATCGTGAAAGTATTTCATAAAACAAAATAAAATCATATTTTTCAACTAATCGATTTTAGTAATGTCGGACTTTATGATTCGCGTGAAATCATCACACCTAAAAATCAGAAACTTTCAAAATAACTAAAAACAATTCGAGACCACTCGGTTGTAAACCAACTCAAATCAATTTTTCAAATCGAACTACGTGGACTTTGATTCTGGTTTCCGGATATGTAGGCAGTCACGAGACTCAAGTCCAACTTTAAAACAATTTTATCTTTTAAAACTTTTTATCCAAAATTATCGGGATCGGTAGCGTTCGTCTTCACACTTGGACGGTGAGGCAGACACGTGAAATATCTCAATTCATAAATTAAGCACAATTTAATTAAAAGCACATCAATGACTTATCGAATTTGGTAGTACCGGTTTACCGGGCGCTGTGGGGGTGCTAATCCTTCCCCACACGTAACCGTCCCCCTTATCCAGTAGATTCAAGATTGCCAAACAAAACGGTCTGTGTATCCTTCTGGTCCCAAGGGAATGAGAAGAATCAGCTGGACCACATCCTCTGAAAATGCTTCTCTTAATTTGGTAGCATTCCACATTCTTTTAGGATTGAGAATAAAGTCTGAAACATTCATATTCACAAATGTTGTTGAACAAGATGCTTTCAATCCAAGAGCTTCAGGAATCCAAGCATCTATTATGGAAGTACCATGACCATCAACTATATTCTTTCGAAGGCCATGTAAAAGTGCTTTTCTTCCTTCCATAATCCCTGACCAAATCCATGATGATTTGTGATGTCTTCCAACCTGTAAGAAACTTGTATGTGGGAAGTATAGTCCTTTCAGCAAAAGAGTCCATAAATAATTTAGATTTCTTAGAATTTTCCATGATAACTTAGCTAAAAAAGCTAGATTAAAATCATAGAAACTCCTAAAACCAAGACCTCCCTCTGCAATTGATTTCCTAAGCTCCTTTGCTGCAAGCTAGTGTAGCTTACTACTTGTAGCATTTCCAGACCACCAGAAATTTACAATCACTTGATTCATTCTCTTAAGGATATGCTTTGGTAGGAGAAAGCAAGAGAGTAGATAAGATGGTAAGGCCTGAAGTACAGATTTGATCATGACAGATCTTCCAGCATGAGTAAGAAAATTTGACTGCCAAGATTATACTTTGGATGATAATCTATCCAACATATACTGGAAAGTTTGTTTCTTTGTTGCACCCCATTCAGCTGGAACTCCAAGATAACTCCCCATAGGAATAGTAATGCCAACACCAAAAACATTAGCTATTCTATTCTTAGTACCATCTGGTGTATTTGTTGAGAAGAGAATTGATGATTTGGCTATATTGATAGCTTGTCCTGAGACATAACAGTATCTTCTGAGTAACAACTGGATGTTATGTGATTCTAGAATAGTTGCAGCACCAAATATAATTGTATCATCAGCAAATAAGATATGATGTAAAACTGGACAGAACCTAGTCAGCTTAATCCCTTTCATCCGACCAAAGTCAATAGATTGCTGAATCATAAAAGAGAGAACATTGGAGACCAAGATAAATAGGTATGGAGACATTGGATCACCCTGTCTAAGGCCTCTTGTAGGACTGAACCACTGAGGTTGTGAACCATTGAGCAGAACATTGAATCTCATTGTGGTTATAAGTGTTCTTATCCAGTCAATACATAGATGATGAAATCCAATTGCTTGAAGAGTAGCAAATAGGAAATCCCATGAAATTCTGTCAAAAACTTTCAGCATATCAACCTTGAACAAGAAATCAAATTTAGTTCCTTTCTTCCTTGTTCTCAGTTTATGGACCACTTCATGAACTACTACAACATTGTCCTGAATACTACGATTTCCAGTAGATGCAGACTGTAATTCTGAAATGATATGAGAGATATAAGGCTTGAGACGAGTAGTGAGAATCTTATAAATAACTTTCATCCTGAAGTTTGCTAGTCCAATAGGTCTGAATTGAGAAACTGTTTCTAGATGTTTAACCTTAGGAATGAGAGTTATGAAATTATCATTTCATGACTCTTGAATATGCCTATTTTCAAAGAAAGATTGTATCTCTGAGCAAAAATTACTTGAGATAAGATTCCAATGAACTTGAAAAAAACCTGCTTGGAAAACCATCAGCGCCTGGAGCCTTTGAAGGTCCCATCTGGAATACATCACACTTGATTTCTGCATCTGTAATAGGTCTGATAAGATGATCATTCATGTAATGATCAACCTTTCTTGGTAATGATTGCAAGAAAGAGTAATCAATGACTTTGAATTCTTCAGAGAACAGATTGTTGTAGAAACCAACAATATGAGCTGAAAGATCAACTGTATTTGAAGTCCATGTACCATCTTCCATCTTAAGAGAAGAAATATTGTGATAAGCGATATTTAACTCACAACAATCAAGGTCGCATTCCACGAGGGCTCTCTCAAAAGCTTGTACTCACACGGTTCATGGACGGTCTATTCATTTAAAATAAGGTTTGGTTTTGAAAGGAAATAAAAACACAAAAGAAACTAAACAAACAAACAAATCAAAAGGGTGCAAATCAAAGGTAAAGGAGGTTAACTTGGAAAGATAGGTTCATCATGCTCAAGAGGTATAAATGCACAAACAAGCCAAACATGATCGAGGATGCAATCGAATGACCACGCAAATCCCTTCTATAGACTCAATGCACTCTCGTCGCACCAAATCCCTATCCTATAACCACTCAACCTAGGCTCTCGCTCTCAAGCTAAGTGACTAAGGATGCATTAAAGGTGTTTGATGAAATGCCAAGCTACAAAACCCTCTCCTATGACTCTATGACCACTAGGCTAGACACCACACTCTCATGTCAATGTCCTAACACTAAGAGAATCATCAAAAGACTAATCAAAGTTCAATTGAATGAAAATCCTAATGCACACCAAGTGTTCGATAAAATGCACAAGTGAGAAATCATGCAACTATGGTTGAATTGAGATGATCTAATCTCTTAGAACACACTCCCTTCAATCTCTAGACCTACAATCCATGTAATCCAAGCACTCTCATGCATTACATTACAAATAATAGACCAATCAAGCCATAGCCATCAATGGAATTAACAACAAGTCATAGAGACCATCTTCTTACAATCCAAGATCAATCATGGCAAGTTTATACAATTAACCTCTATCCTAGCACAACCATCTATCAATCCAAGAAAACCTAGGAAATCAGCCACACATGGCCAAGGGTACACAAGAGAAAGAAAGAGAGATGGTCACCAAGGGTTCCATGGCAATCCTCTTCTTGCAAGCTCCTCTCCCCAAGGTTGTGGGCTTCAATCCAAGCTCCTTACTCCAATTTGCACCTTGCTCTAGGATTGATGAAGGATTGGTTGATGAGGAGGAAAGGGGTTTTGAAGTTGAGAGGAAGAAGAGAGTCGGCGAGTGTATTCTCCAATTAATGAATTGATGATCAAAATTTCCACCCCTCTCTCTTTAAATAGCACCGCTGGAATTGCTTGGGATTTTCGGCGAAAATGATGTAGTATTTTCGCCGAAACTACCTTTGAAAACAAGCTTTGCATTCCTTCATAGATTTTCGGCGAAAACATTGGGAAGTTTTCGCCGAAAGTGACTTCATTGATCGGATGGCCTTCTGTCTGCTTCGAGTTTTCGGACCGAAGATTTGAAGGCTTCACCGAAAACTCCTTCTTCGGCGAAAATCCCATGATGGTTTCGCCGAAACCGTCTCAGCTTAAAGTGTATTTTCTCCAATCTTGCATCGGCCATATCTCCTCCGTCCTAGCTCCGATTGACCTCCCGTTTGATCCTGCGTGCTCCTTGTCACCAGTACTACAATGCCAAGACCTGAAAATACAAAGAGAACAGCTCCAATAGACAAGGAAATGGCCTCAAAGTAGCAACCGGACAACAAATGGACACTTAGCACAAAACATCAATAAAAGCATATTAATCATGGCATTTAAAGATCAAACAAGGGCATTTCATAGGCTAATCGAAGACTTAAAATGCACTAAATATAATCACATCAATTCCCCTACGACTAAGCTTTGCTTGTCCTCAAGCAAAAGAATCAGAAAACATCCAAGTTCACAAATGACAAGATCGGTCCATTGAAATTCAAGCAACAACAATTCGGCTTAAAACTGTTCCACGAGCAAACTAAACCTACACATGCAAGAACGTCAACCAAACAAGTCTAGACCTCACTATTTTCTGCACACTTCAAGTAATGGTTGATTGGGACACAGCAAAACCGATCACGACAACACCAATTCTATTCAAAAGGACTTGAAATCGGGAAATGGATTGTAAGTGGTGAGTGATCATGACGTGGCTATCGACTCGACTTCATCCGCTTCTAGATCCGTTACAAACTCGGGCATAGGATCAAGGGTTACATTCGAGAACTCTCTTTTTTTTTTCTTTTCTTTCTCTTTTCTTCTTCATGTTTTTCTTCTCTCTTTTTTTTCTTACTGCATACTATGCTCGATCCAACACTTCACTTAGGTGTTGAACCGGCCTAGCTCACAGCTTTTGCCTTTGCTAGTGCTCAACCCGACACTTCACTTAGGTGCCGAGCTTGCCTAGCTTAGCTTTTTCTCTTTTTTTTCAATTTTTTTTTCTTTTTTCAATTTAGCCACTTGATCCTTAGCCCCTTACAACTTCAACACAAGATTTCGAATTGGATTCCGTCGAATCTCAAGCCACAATCACGAAGGATCAAAAAGGGTATGAAAAACATGGAAGAGGGTGATAATTTTGATTGCCTTCATCATCCTAGACCGGTGTTATCGAGTGGTACAAAAACACGTATCAACCAATCAACCAATCATACAAGAGTGATAAAATCTCTGTTCTGGCCTAGACTCATTTGATATTAGCGCTAAACATGCTGGTTACAGGTTCTAAGTGGAACAATCTAAACGTCATTATGAAAACTTGAAGCCAATCAAACACCAAAAGTCAAGAACCGAATGATTCTACAGTAGAAGAATTTGGAAACAATTAAGATCATGCAAATCAAGCAAAGCATATGATTATATCTCTACCACAAATAATCACACCAAACCTCAAACTCCCCTACGACTAACATGAGCATTGTCCTCAATGATCAAGAGAGAGAGGGTAAGGTGGAACGAAGTTACCGCGTTGGTAGAGAGGAGCATAGGACGTAATAGAGGTGAAAAAGTTCCATGATGTTCCTTGGTGAAGAGTGATCCAAAATGCTTGCCAAACCTTATTCAAAAAGCTAAAACAACACAAAAACTAAAAAGAGCAAACAAGAGCAATAAAAGTAAAGATAACATGGGGTGCCTCCCAAGAAGCGCTTGGTTACCGTCTTAAGCTCGACGATACCTGTGTTATGGTGTCCAACTTAGTACCTCCTTGATGTCAAGTAGCTTCTTCCATGATGAAGATTGAGCTCCAAGTAGCATCTTGGAGGAATGGTAGACTAGCCAATGCACATTGATGTTTGTATAGCACTTGAGACCTTGGGGTGGCTTGCTACCTTTGAGTGTCGAAGCTTGAGGAAGAAAGTATGGTAGGGAGCCTCCATTTAGATCCATCGTCTCCAAGTTGGTGATGCCACTCGAAGAGTCTTCCGGTTCAAATATAGGCGGCTCCTCTTCCATTATCACCTTAGGGGAGGTTATGAAGCTTGTGTCCGTCTCTTGACACAAGTACTTCATGATCAAGCAAGAGGATTGAAAAGTACTCACAACCTTTGGTGGGACCACAATAGGGTGGGGTTGCTCACTTTCGTGCTCCACTCTCGGTGCCACCTCTTCTTGAAGCGTCTCCAAATCATCTCTCACCTCCTCTAAAGGGTCATCATCCTCAAGTCTCCTTGGTTCTTCATACCTCACATCATTGTCATATGGCGTCTCCATGGGAAGAACATGCTCCTCAATCTCCTCCATTACCAACTCTTCTTCCGTGTCAAGCTCCTCGGATTCACAAGTGTCATCTTCATCATCATAAACATTCTCCAAATGATTGGGATGTCGCTCATTCTCAAGAATCTTCGTGACGAGCTCTATGCTTTGGGATAAGCGGTTAACTCGATTTGCATTATCCTCCGCAATTTGTAAGATCTCTAGCATGAAAGGGGATGGAAGAGGTTTCTCATGGCTCATGAACTCTTCTTGGGGAGACTCACCTTCTTCTTCTTTCATGCCAAGCACTTCCGGTTCAAGGATGTCGGAGATGAGCTTCATACTTTGAGTTGAACGATCCAATCGAGCCGCATTATCTTCGCAATTTGCAACATCTCCTCAATTGTGGGGGGAGATGGACAGTGTTGTTCCTCCTCTAGAGCTTCTTTGATGAGTGTCATGCCTTGAGCTAAACGATTGAGTTGGCTCGCATTATCTTCCGCAATCTTCAAAGCTTTCTCAAGTGTGGAAAGAGGTGGAGGAGGTTCCTCATAGCTTACAAACTCCTTTCGAGGACGCTCACTTTCCTTCACCATTTTCAAGAGCTCCTCTAACATAGAAAGAGGTTGAGAGGGTTGCTCATAGCTTGTGAAATCCTCTTGAGGGTGCTTGCTTTCTCTAACCATCTTAAAGAGCTCCTCTAACATTGAAGGCGGTGGAGAATGTTGTTCTTGACTTGTAAAATCTTCTTGATAATACTCCGGCAAGACTTAATGGTAGGATGGAGATGGATAGGGACATTGTTCATTCCACATGGGTGTTGAAGCTTGTTGTTCTTGATCCCACCAATGGCTATCTCCCTCATAAGTTCCTTGGTAGTAGTTGGATGAAGTAGGATGACCATAATATGGGTTAGAAGATGGATTCCACCCTTGATAGGTACCATAACCATTACCTCCATTCCACGAGTTCATCTTACTTGCAACCTTGCTCCCATGAACTAGATAGGTGGATAAGGGACCTACAAACACGCACAACAAACACAACCAAGTAGTACACCAATGCGGGATAACAAAACCACAAAAACAAATACAAAAACAATTAACAAAGAAGCAAAACTAAAATGGAAGGAAGCGAATAGAACGGTCCACTACTAAATGCTTTCAAAGGATTGAGAAAGTTCCCCGGCAACGGCGCCAAAAACTTGATAAGCGAGATTTAACTCACAACAATCAAGGTCGTATTCCACGAGGGCTCTCTCAAAAGCTTGTACTCACACGGTTCATGGATGGTCTATTCATTTAAAATAAGGTTTGGTTTTGAAAGGAAATAAAAACACAAAAGAAACTAAACAAACAAACAAATCAAAAGGGTGCAAATCAAAGGTAAAGGAGGTTAACTTGGAAAGATAGGTTCATCATGCTCAAGAGTATAAATGCACAAACAAGTCAAACATGATCGAGGATGCAATCGAATGACCACGCAAATCCCTTCTATAGACTCAATGCACTCTCGTCGCACCAAATCCCTATCCTATAACCACTCAACCTAGGCTCTCGCTCTCAAGCTAAGTGACTAAGGATGCATTAAAGGTGTTTGATGAAATGCCAAGCTACAAAACCCTCTCCTATGACTCTATGACCACTAGGCTAGACACCACACTCTCATGTCAATGTCCTAACACTAAGAGAATCATCAAAAGACTAATCAAAGTTCAATTGAATGAAAATCCTAATGCACACCAAGTGTTCGATAAAATGCACAAGTGAGAAATCATGCAACTATGGTTGAATTGAGATGATCTAATCTCTTAGAACACACTCCCTTCAATCTCTAGACCTACAATCCATGTAATCCAAGCACTCTCATGCATTACATTACAAATAATAGACCAATCAAGCCATAGCCATCAATGGAATTAACAACAAGTCATAGAGACCATCTTCTTACAATCCAAGATCAATCATGGCAAGTTTATACAATTAACCTCTATCCTAGCACAACCATCTATCAATCCAAGAAAACCTAGGAAATCAGCCACACATGGCCAAGGGTACACAAGAGAAAGAAAGAGAGATGGTCACCAAGGGTTCCATGGCAATCCTCTTCTTGCAAGCTCCTCTCCCCAAGGTTGTGGGCTTCAATCCAAGCTCCTTACTCCAATTTTCACCTTGCTCTAGGATTGATGAAGGATTGGTTGATGAGGAGGAAAGGGGTTTTGAAGTTGAGAGGAAGAAGAGAGTCGGCGAGTGTATTCTCCAATTAATGAATTGATGATCAAAATTTCCACCCCTCTCTCTTTAAATAACACCGCTGGAATTGCTTGGGATTTTCGGCGAAAATGATGCAGTATTTTCGCCGAAACTGCCTTTGAAAACAAGCTTTGCATTCCTTCATAGATTTTCGGCGAAAACATTGGGAAGTTTTCGCCGAAAGTGACTTCATTGATCGGATGGCCTTCTGTCTGCTTCGAGTTTTCGGACCGAAGATTTGAAGGCTTCGCCGAAAACTCCTTCTTCGGCGAAAATCCCATGATGGTTTCGCCGAAACCGTCTTCAGCTTAAAGTGTATTTTCTCCAATCTTGCATCAGCCATATCTCCTCCGTCCTAGCTCCGATTGACCTCTCGTTTGATCCTGCGTGCTCCTTGTCACCACTACTACAATGACAAGACCTGAAAATACAAAGAGAACATCTCCAATAGACAAGGAAATGGCCTCAAAGTAGCAACCGGACAACAAATGGACACTTAGCACAAAACATCAATAAAAGCATATTAATGATGGCATTTAAGGATCAAACAAGGGCATTTCATAGGCTAATCGAAGACTTAAAATGCACTAAATATAATCACATCAAATTGTTTCTACTTCTCCTTAGCATAGTTGAACGATGGAAAAACCTTGTACTATGATCACCAAGATTAAGCCACTGAATTCTAGAGCGTTGAGACCAATAGGACTCTTGAATAGACCATCTCCTTGCAAGCTCTTTATTAATAGAAATAATTCTCTATGATTGATTGGTGTAGAAATAAGTTTGGAGAGTGTTTCCAATTGATGAAGAAGTTGTGGAATTCTTGCATCATTGTTACCAATAACATTTGTTTTCCAAGATGACAGAGCTGTAACACAGTTATTTAAATTTGTTGAAGTGGTAAGCTGATGATTCCAAGTCATTTCCACTTGAGGTGAATAACTTGATTCTAAGAGCCAGCTTTCTTCATATTTGAAACTTCTTCTGGAGGGTCTAATTGTAGCATCCAAATCAAGAGATAAAGGTGCATGATCAGATTGTGATATTGGATGAACATGAAACTTTGCCTTAGGAAAGAGGTCAAGCCATGCATTGTTACATAGGACACGATCCAATCTTTGCCTGACTAGTCCTCCAACAGAATTATTATTAGACCATGTAAAAGAAGGTCCATCAGAATCTACTTCCAGAAGATTCAACTCTCGAATGAAAGCATTGAAATCCCTCATAGTGGTTGAGTAAGGAGGATTGGAACCTTCTTTTTCAGCAGTACAACAGATAGCATTGAAGTCCCCAAGAATACAAATAGGAAATTCGACTGAAGCTACATGATTCTGAATAATTCCCCTCCAAACTGCTTGTTTATGTTCTCGTCTTGGAGCTCTATACACAAAACTAATATTAGAACTGGTTGTATCTGTCCAATGACCATCAATGCAGTTCTTAGTACCATTCAAGATAGATAAATTTATATCTTGAGTCCACCATAAAGCTAATCCACTAGATAAACCTTCAGGATCAACATAGAAAGAGTTTGGAAATATGAGTCTTCTTCTAAGACGTTCCATAGTATTTCTATCTTGCTTAGTTTCCATTAGAAATACTATGGAGGAACAAGTTTTACAAATTAAATTCTGCAAGTATTGAATTGCAAAGGCTTGTCCCATACCTCTGCAATTCCAGCTAATGATCACTTGGAAGTTGGTGGCATTGAGGCTGCCACCAAAGCCTTTGAAGCCAGATCTGAAGTACTTTCTTCTGAATCAGTATCCATCATAACATGTCTAACTGAATGAAGCCTTGGATGCTGAAAAACACTTAAAGGGCGATGAGCAGACATAAATCCCATGTTATAACCTTCAGGCTCATTATGTCAATCACCTATACCAGATGATGGAACCAAAACTTCTAATGTTCTTCTCTTTTTGACTGATTGAATCAAAGAAGGATCAGCTTCAAAACCACACAGATTTTCCCAATAGCTTCTGTTAGGTTTGATGTAAGGAAGAGCGCAATCCAGAGAATCCCTACTAGCAGGTTTGAAATTTGGATGTCCAGGATGAAGTGAGTTAATAATATTTGAAATTAACTCACTCTGAAGATTGAGAAGAGAATAAACCAAAACTAGTAATGGCATTGAGCTCACCTCTTCCAAAGAAAGGCCACAATAATACTGAGCTAGAGATTGTAGGATTAAGGTATTATTTGGCATGCAGAAGTGTGAGAAACCCAAAGTATGCATGTATTAAGGATGTTGATAACCTATCCAGAAAGGAGCAAACAACTGAGCAGTTGCTTGTCTGTAAGGTAATCGTGTTGTATTTCCTGCCGTATAAGACAAAACATCTATGCTTTTAAAGTTTCTTAAAGCAGAAGAAATTGGTGTTGTAAAAGTAGAAGATATCTGGCAGGTTGGAAGGTTTCTTAAACCGGAAGGAAAATAAGGGGGTGATGACTCATGCCTCACCGCTTGAATCTCCTCTGTCGGTGTGCTTACTGATTGATCATCTGAAGTAGAGGAGGATTCAACTATATGAGATTTACCCTTATCTGAATTAGTTGGAGAGAGCCTACCAATCTGTCGATTACCATCATACTTTTTTGGAACTTCAACCCTCATGTGACTTCCATATCTAGTTTGATGTGCAATGAAGAAGTCTGAATTTCCAGCTTTTATTCACAATAAGAATGTGTATGACCCATAACACCACAGCAGTAACAGAAATCAGGAATATTTTCATAAACAAACTGCATTTTGTTTAGCTGTCCTTCATCTCCTGGATAATGGAAACCTATTGGCAAAGGTTTGTCAATGAATAACTCCAGATACAGCCTTAGATAACTACTCCATTCATCAGTTTGTCGACCATCTTCATCAACTCCAATCAAACTCTTAAAGAGACTTGCAATCAGAGCTATATTATCATCTCCCCTGAGATCAGGTGTTAAGCCTAGAACACGAATCCAAGCAGATGTAGAATTATTTGAACTTCCTGAGGAGAATTAAAAGTTTCCCAACTTCTGAGAACTAAGTGAGATTGAAGTAAAGACCAGGGACTACCTGGCTGAATTCGAGCTTTGTCTTCCTCTTCAAAGAAGTTGAAAAGAAAGATATTATGTCCAGGTAGAGATTGAACCCGCAGATAACCTTTCAGATGCCAAACTCTCAAGGAGTTATTCTTGATTGCAGTAATAGAACATGATCTCTGACTTATAAATCGTCCAACTAAAGACTTGCTGGAGAAGGAACCACTGCGTCCTTGTTCTCTATGTAACAAAAGCAAAGGCTCTTCACAACTCATTAAGGCTGTATTATTGATAAGATCATTGATGTTTTGTTGATCAGACATGAAGCAACTAAGAGTAGAAGATGAAGAAAGATGATGAAGAAAGAAGATGAAGATAAGATAGAGCTCCACAAAGGAGAAAGATTGCTCAAAACAGAGAGAAAAAATCTAAACTTTTTCCATAGTATTCTTGCATTAGTATGTACAATACATATATTAAATAAAATATATTGAATATAACATAAATATAATATGTTATATATCATAAATATAAATATAAGGTGGTGATTTGATAGAGACAATATTACAACAACAATCATAATAATCGAACATCAATTACAAAAGTGGTAGCAGTATAACAGCTAACAGCAACAATAATAACAGTGGAACATCAATTATAGATAATAAACTTACGGTACATTTACACCAAATTCGTTATAAATATGTTGACAAGTTTTAATTTCTTTCATTCGATTAAGATTTTTATTTAACAATATGTTCAGTGGGTGATTATGACGCCTCCTTCTTTCTTGTACAGTTGAAAACTTTTCTTTTATTCTTTGGTAATATACAGTTATATAGTATATTCATTAAAAAGATTAGAAGCAGGGGTGGAATTAAGGGGAGCCGGACCGAGCCCCGGCTCACCCCACTTTCGGTCCCGAGCATTGAAACCAAGTATAAATTTATCATATTTTCGAATTTGGCTCGGTGCAAATTTCAAGTCCGGCTCAGTATTATGTTAATTCGATAACTTGAAAACCTAATATATTTTTAAAAACCTTGTATTTTTAAGAAAACCTATCTAACATAGTTAATAGATTTAATCATATTTAACCATACCTTTATCTTATAGTAATAACTAATATCTCATCAACATGTGTAGATGGTTTAGTTTGACCAATCATTTCATTACGACTTAATAAATTAGCAACAATGTAATATTTGATGGTAAATCATCCAAATAAAAAAATATTTCGCCGGTGGCACATTTTCATTTGATCAAGAGGAATACTAACAAAGTTCAGAAAAGATATTGGTTGCAATGAATCAGCGGCAAGTCATATCGCATATTAAAAGTAAAATATATATCTAGCGCAACATATCTTCTTTTAAATATAAGTAAAATTAGCTCAACTTTTAAATTATACACAAAATTTATTCCGATTTCGGCTCAGTGCATCTTTCAATCCTAGTTCCGCCCCTGATTAGAAGTGTATGTGTTATAACTTATACGAAAGAGCAAATGATCACAATCAATCTAAACACAACGTAAACATGCAGAAAGCGTAAGTATTAAGTATCATAATTTTCTCAGTACATCATTATTCATATTAAGTCGACAACTTTATTTCAGTTTGTTGTCGTTGACTTATGCTCTTGGCATCATGATCATTCATCACTTATTTCGTCTCCAAGAGTACATTGGTTGTTTTTCCTTCATTGCATATCGCGAAATAAATTTTAGGCCAGTTTAATTAACTATGTAATAATTTAGATTTTTTTAAAGTTGAATTTTATGAACTAGAAATTAATATCAATGTGTGTATGGTTAATATTGAATTAAGTTTATTGTGCTTGTGTTGTTTATAATTGAAACTATGAGTTAAGTTTTTTGTATGAATAATTAGAGATTTTATTTACCAAATGAACCAAGTTAGGAGAACCCATAACTGGACTATAAAACCACTATACTAAATAGAGAGAGGCGTGCAAAACTGAATCTCGTATCCTCATCTCCCTTACAAGTAAGGTGTGTCTGAATCAACACAACTCAATTCTACACCAAAACAAAAGAGAAGGAAACACAATGGGGTCGTTTGTACTATCGCATCCTTATCTCCCTCAATTAAGAGGTGTCCGATTCAGCTGAAGTCAAGCTACTATATTTTGGTATTAACTTCGAACTGTATCACGTCAACAAGCTCTCTATCTGTCCTTGAACTGCCACCAGCATTTCGATTACACCTTTCATACCAAACATTTGCATAAATCGCTCTCTATGAGTTAAGTTTCATTATGTTGGATATGAGGTTTCTTATCTTGCAAAATACTAGAAAAGATAGCGGAACCAGGGAAGGACAAACATTATAGAATGATAACCATGTCGATTCGTATACTGTTGACTTTGCCCGTTTCATTGACTACCACTGAGAGAACTTTTCAGCAATGAAATATGTGAAGATAGATTTACGCAACTAAATTTCCGATGAATTTCTTGGTGATTATTTAACTATTTTATTTAAGAGAAAGTATGTTAATGATATAGATGAAGACACTATTATTGATGAATTTGCTAAAGTAAAAGACCGTCGTGTATAGTTGATACTTTAATAAAATCTAAGAGTTATAATATATTTTTATCTTTATTATCAAAGTTTATTTTCAAATGCGGCCTAGTACCCAATTCATCCTGGATCCGCCGTTGATTTTCATCCAGTAAAAGTGTAAACAATTAATAAAAGAATCTTAAGAAACATGGATTGATAAGCTTGAGTAGCGAACATGAGAAACACATAAGGAAGTGATATTCATTACGCGAACCTCCATGCTCCTGACTCCAAATCCCATGTTGAAGGAAAAATACTAAAGAGACACCTAAGCAATATTGTCGATGATGGTCAAGATGAGAAACATTTGTAACATCCTGCTCCGATTATACTAAAAATAATTCTCACCAATAATATACATAGATTAAGATTATCATTATTATCATTCCATAAGGTCATCCCGTGGCTCAAGAAATGATATATTTTTTGATAATAATTCCCAACCATACATCATGCTAATTTACATAACTTTGAAGAATAAAATCAAGCTTACTTGGACACACTTTGTGTCTAGAGATAGAAGATTTAAGTTATGAGATAAACATTAATATTATGACTCGATGACTAACAAATATAACTAGCATGAGTTGTTACATAAATTGTCAAAAAAAATTCTTTCATGAAGTGGGGACTTCAAGTCGGGAGACAATGTCCCCGTTTGCTGCATCAGTGACAACGTTAATTTGGGCCCTTTATCATTAAATAATTCAAGGGCCTAAATTAATTAAGGGTAATATGGTCATTTTCTATTTAATAATTAATTTATTTATTTTTAAACCACCTAGCTGTCACCAGTTATCGAATCATTGGCTCGGTAATCGAAACACCATCTCTCATCACCGAAACACCATCTCTCATCACCGAAAAGCTTCTCATTGAGTTACCCGGTGACACAAATTTTCGTTGACGGAAATTTCTTCACCCACGCAATTGTCATCGTTCAATCTACTAATCTGGAAAAAAATTATTTTTTGGGAAAATTTTATTTTTGGTACAATTTTTTGGTGTTTAGACGTACAAGGTGTATGCATTCTATACAAAGTGTATACACACTACATACACTCTGTATAATAGTGTATAGTCTGTATTTTTGTCGTACACATTGTATTTTTATGATTCACAAGTTGTATGAAAACTGTGTACACTATGTATGGGATTGTATATTGAATGTGTAGTCTGAATTTTTTCACTCATATTGCATTTCGTGATGCATAATTTATACTAAAATATTATTTTTTTTCTTACAAATTTTTCGGCGTTCAGATGTACAAGTTGTATGCAGTCTATACAATGTGTATACATACAATATACACTGTATAATGGTATACATTCTGTTTTGTCGTTTACATTATAGTTTTATGAAGTACAAGCTGTATGTAGTATGCACAAAGTGTATGCAAATTGTGTACACTCTGTACGGGGTTGTACACCCAATCTGTACAGCTTGTTTATTTTCATTCACACTGGATTTTATGATGTACAATTTATATGAGGTTTGTACAAAGTGTATATATTACATATTATGATGTATAGTCTGGATTATACTGTACACTTTCTACACAGTTTATACAGATTGTATACACTCTGTACGAGAGTTGTACACGAAGGATCATAAAACTTGTATTATTAAATCTACAAAGTTATGTAATTTATATACAATCTGTAGACACTTGCACATCATATAATTTTGAGGTGAACACTCCGGTGCACCCACTAAAAGTGGGTTCACCGGGTACACCCACTAACATTTTGATAGATAAACATGTTTTTAATATCTTTTATTTTCGAGTATAAGAATCTAAATGTTGTTAAAGGATATATAGGACGATTTGAACAAAAAACTAATTTGGTAGAGATGATAATCTATCATATTGAGAAAAAATGCAGCTGTAGAAAGAAACCTGAAGAACATTAGGTATAATCTTATACTATGATGACTAAAAATAGTAATTAAGCTCAATTTAGACTTATTAAGATTAAATCTATTGATATAAACGATTAGTTCAATGAAAATATCACTCTAGATAGCACAAACGTTAGTGTGTGTACCCGGTGCACCCGCTTTTAGTGGGTTCATCGAAGCGTTTACCAAAATTTTGATTATACATTGTAACATAGGAAAAGACATAGAATTATGCATGTAAATAATATTCACTTTACATAAACTGCTACAAAATAATGAAATATAAAAGTCCAACTAAAAAGAATATGAATATCATATAGCTAATAGCCACTAGTCCAATAAATTAGAGCAACGGGAAAATGAGGTGTGAGTCAGAAGCTATCATAGCTGTTGTTGTTAGCTTGATTTGAAGTCTACGTGGTGGATGGAGGGGGAAAAAAATTTAATTTCAGGTTTGTCACTATAAATATTAGTCTTTAGATCTGGGATTGTTAATTTGAATGGCTGAGATTCATTGCATCGGATGCAGCAATTATTTTGCTGTCACCGGAATTGAAGTCATGAAGTGGGATAGAAATTGATAAGAGATTATGTTACAATATTAATGAAATAATGAAGGGAGATAGTTGCGGCAAAGGATCTGCGTCCAGGATTTTAATTCTGGAACAATTCCAAACCCAAATTCGGAGAGGGCATTTCGGTCATTTAGGAAAAATGAAATAAAACATAATCTATCTCCAACTTTGCCTTCTTCCCGTTCACAAACCGAATCCTGCCGCAAATAATCCCTCTTCCCACCGTCGGCCAACCTTTAATCGGCTGATAACCACACCTTTGCATAGCGCCGGCGAGGCAATGGAGGCATAGCAGTTCCGGCGTCGGAGCTGTGGATGTGGAGTATTCGAGTTCCGGCGTCGGAGCTGTGGATGTGGAGTATTTGAGACAAAGCAGATGCGACGGCGGCCGACGAATCAATGGAGGGAGAGCTTGGTGGTCGGAGAATCAATGGAGGGAGAGCTTGGAGGCCTACGAATCAGTGGCAGCGAATCGGAAAATGGAGGTCGGCGGAGTGTAGCGGAGCTTGGAGGCCGACGGAGTGAGGCGGAGCTATTGGTCAACGGTAGCGGCGCCGACTTGCTGAGGCTTAGAATTAGGTTTTTAATAATTAGTAAAAATTACAATTTAGTCACTGTATTTTAAGTTATAGATATTTTGATTTTTTTGTATTATTAATTATAGTTTAGTCACTATTTTTTATGTTGTTGACATTGTTGGAATAATATTTGAACTATATAAACCGATTGTCCAATAACGTGTTAACTAGTTCGTATAATTAGTTAACTAGTTTTGTGGCTTGAATCGGAAATCTTCAAACAACGAAGTTGTTTTTGATTCCCTTATTTCAAACAAGGGAGATTGAAAATGTGGAGCGGATGTTCGATAAGTTATCTAGTTAACTAGTTATCTAGTTAACTTGATTGGGTAACTAGTTAACTCGATTGGTTAACTAGTTAAGTCCATTCGGTAACTAGTTAACTCGATTAGTTAACTAGTTAACTCGATTAGATAACTAGTTAACTAATAATCTCGTTAACTAGTTACTTAATCATGATGTTAACTAGTTAAATACCCCTTGTTAACTAGTTAACTCGATTGGTTAACTAGTTAACTCGTTATCTAAATCATGATGTTAACTAATTAAAAATAACATAACTAGTTAACAAACAATTCAATTAACTAATCATGGTAATTCGTTAACTAGTTATCAACAAAATAACATGTTAACTAGTTATCTGCTGATAACTAGTTAACTGTAAAAACTCATGTTAACTAGTTAACTAGTTATTAATACAAAAATATTGTTAACAAGTTATTAGTAAAAATCAGGTTAACTAGTAAACTTGTCCTTGCTGGAAAGTCACCGGAGTTTGTTCGATCTCCGGAGTCTCGCCAGAAAAATCACCGGAAACATGTTAATTAACTAGTTAACTGTAAAAATCCAAGTTAACTAGTTAACTGTAAAAATCCAAGTTAACTAGTTAACTAGACATAGTCGGAAAAGTCACCGGAGTTTGATTGGTCGCCGAAAAAATCACCAAAAAATTCCACGAAAAATCACCGGAAAAGTCGCCAGAAAAGTCGCCAGCGACGATCACCGGAAAATTCGCCGGCGCCTATCACCGGAAAAGTGGCCGGCGCCAGCGGACGACGGTGGCAGTCGGCGATTGTATGTTGCCGATTGACATAAAACATAATAATATTTAATATAATAATATAATATTTAAATTAAATATAATAATTTAATTATTTGTGAAAGTCTTAAATGCCCCTAACAAATCTGGACCATTAGATTAATCAAAGGGTCAAACTAGATCTAATGGTTGAGGATGGGTTTGGAACTTTCCAAACCCATATTCTCTTGGACGCTGATCCAGCCCCAGATAGTTGCGGGTATAAAATAGGGGTTGAAATTGAAATCTTTAATATATAAAAAGGAAAATAGTTGCTTACTAAGCTAAGACTACTGCACGTAGTAATTGAAATACCTGATACGGCAATTAGGCAATTAGATTGTTTTATGATATGTCTGTTGTATTCTTTAGCAATTCTTAGTTGAACATACGCTATAGGCTCCGGATCCGGACCCAACCTTTAAAGGTTGGGCCGGTCCAACCCCAATCAACGGAAGGGTAAAATAGGTATTTTAGAAAAAAACAACCTAACCCTAAAATGAGCTGCAATTAGTCCCCATCGTCGCTACGGAGCCACCGACGCTCCACCGTCACCGTATCGGAGCCCAAGGCCTCCGACCCTCATCTTCCTCTCTCTCTCTCTCATTCTCTCACCACCACCGTCCGCCGCCATGGCCTCCTTTCTCACTCCTCCACCTCCGCCTCACTTCCTCACCCGTCGCTCCCCCTTCCTCTCAGTACCTGGTCGCCGTCTTTCAATTGGTGGTACATTAGGTTTTTTTTTGGCCGCTGCTTGGGGAGCTCGATTAGGTGCATTAGGTAGGCTGTCGAGTTTCGAGTTATCTTTTTCACGGCGAGGAGCTCAGCTCCGGAGGAGGAATTAGGGAGAATCGCCTTGTTTACAGATCCCGATTCCGATTACCTCGTTGTCACTGAATCCTCCGGTGGCAGAGTACAGATCTCCGGATCGGTGGCTGGCAGAGCGCATCGGTCAGAGCAGCAGCGGCCGGTGGAGCGCATCGGTCGGAGCAGCAGCGGCCGGCGGAGCGCATCGGCCGAGCAGCAGCGTCGTATTCCACAAATTGAAATATTGTAGGGCCATTTTGTAAACATTTAAATGCAAATATTATTGGGACAACCTTTTGTAACTTTATAATATGGTTGTCGAATAACGTGTTAACCAATTTTGATAACTAGTTATCCTAAAAACTTTGTTAGCTAGTTATCTAATCCCGAGGTTAACTAGTTAACTAATTAACACCAAAAAAATTAGTTAACTAGTTTGATAACTAGTGATGCGCAAATTAATGCACACAAAGTTTTACCCGCTAGATCGCTCTAGCGAGATCGTTACTTCCCAAGGGTCTTCCTTTCTCTATTACTCAGAACAGTGTGTCAAAGCTATTCGGGGTTTCGTTTTGGGGTTGAATTGGTTTAAGAATGAATTAATCTAAGAAAACGATTTAAATCAAGCAAGCAAATAAAGCAGATTGAGGTTTTCCAGATAGACTAAGGCGGTTGTTCAGACTCGAATCCACGCTAGTTCGGTTAAGATGGATGAAACTATGCAATCGACGAAATTCAACAGACTAGACGACTCGGCAAATCCTTTTGTAATCTCTACTCCATGGTCAGGCCGTAGAGATTCAATTCTATCAAACCTACAAGCTCCTATGGTCAAGCTAACTTGCAAGAATTCAAGAACGATCAAGAACAGTGAAATGCCACAAAATCATGCAAAGAGATTAGGTTCTGACAATCCTATGGTCAAGCTATTGGAGAACCTAACGACCTCCTAAACTCTAGAATGAAATGCGTTCATGGTCAGACCCGCAATTCATAGATAAACGCAGAAACTAACAATTGATCAAGTTGCCAGAATCAAATAGTTTAAATTAGGGTTTAGGAGAAATCGCATCTAAGTCTGAAGGACCATCGATTAACATAAACGGGTTAGAAACCCGAAATCATCCATACAAAATCCTATCTAGCGTTTCATCTAATCTAAACAACCCGAGAGGTTTAGCTAGACATCGTAACAGAAGAAATCTCAGAAACAAAGAAGAAGAAAACTGAAGAAGAAGACATCTTACTCCGAGTAGACCTAATCTCGATTAATCCTTGAAACTCCTGAGTTAATCCTCGCTAATCCTCACTCAATCGCGTCTCCAAAGCTCCATCTTCACCTCCGAGAGTGTCTGGTTCATCAGAGAGAAAGTGGAGAATTGCAGAAAATGAAGTCTGTTTTCTCTCTCCTCGAAATTGGGTTAAAAACCCAATTTTCGTCGAAGTGCTGAAAATGCCCAAAAGTGCGCCTGGCGAGGTCAAAAAGTGGCTGACGCACATTGATTAGGCGCACTTCTTCCCCTTTTTGACGGGAGTTTGCCAAAATAATTGCAAAGTGCGCTGGCGCACTTTGTCCTCAAAATGCGCACATTTGATGCTGCTTCTTGCTCCGAACTTCTTTCAGCAATTCCAACCTCGTTTGTGCTCTGAATTGATCCCCGTTTGAACCGCTAAGCTCGTAGAAAAGTCCTTTACGATGTGAAATCCTGAAATCTCATCAAAATAACTTGAAAACATGTCAAACGACCCAAAAGAGGGCCAACGGGGAATCAAACATATTTTACAATAAAATCATTCAAGTTCATCACAATTCAGAGTCAAACAAGAGGAATGTCATTCAAATGTAGCGAGATAAACGTGGTAAATCTAACGTCATCAAATCACCCCACACTTAAACTTTTGTTTGTCCTCAAACAAATAGAATTTATGAATCTCGCCCAAATTCACAAATGACAAGATCAGCTACATCGAAGTACAATCTCTAACCATTTAACCTAGACTGTGTCATTCAGAAAACGCAACCCACGCATGAAAGAAAATCTACCAAACAAATCAAAGTCTCACTATCATCTGCACACATCAAGTAACAAACACCAATCAAGCACGAATCCGACTTAACCGACCGGACTTCCTTACACAGATAATATAGCAATAGGGAACTCTCACACTCTGTGTTTAGGGACGTGTTTAAGCTCTCAATCACTTTGTTTGCCGAATTATGTCATAGGTTTGCATTTCGACCACCATCTCAACCACTTTGACAACACGAGCAACTAGTCAAGAAGGTCTTCCCTGCTAGGGACTGTAATGACTTTATACTACACGGGCTTATGATGAATGGATGAAGGGATGTATGATGATGTAAGGTAAGGTGCGGCGCAGCAATCGACTAACCTCCCTCGAATCAAAATCTAAGGATTCCTACCATCTAACCAGATTCCGGTGGAATAATGCACGCTCGTCCTATGATACCCTCAAGCAACTGAGCACTTTGTTTGTTTATTTTTTTCTGATTTTGATTTTTTTTCGTTCTTCCATACGTAGGGAGAAGAACGTTAAAAACCATCGAATTACTACTACTTGAAACTTATTTGAACTTTTGCTTCTTCTTTTTTTTTCTTATTATTTTTTTCTTTTTTTTAAGTGCTAAATTTTTAAGTTGCTAGAGGGGTTTACACGTTTGGACATACTAGTTAAGACCACTGGTTAACTGGCTATAGGCAAGTCACGATAGACCGACTTCCGGTTAGCTAATCTCAGGCCACTACCACAAGGGATCAACGGGGTGAACAAAAACATCGTAATATCGAACCGAAAGAACAGGCCAAGCTCAAAGGTTTACACCTAGGGGAATTAATACCGGGACAACTTCTGGCTTAGGTAGCAATTCTAGGTGCCCCTATCATTTTAGTGCTCGTGTTATCACGTGGTTTCAAATAGGTCTCATGCAAATTCTAACGCATTCAAGTACAAGAAATCCACTCAAAAGGAAACAAGTTGCAAATTACGCGCAACGGATCAAAAGCTCACCAATAGCTGCTAGTCGGGTTCAAATCATTTCCGTGCAATTCAAAGTGAAGCTACAAGAGTGATTCTAAAATCTGCTCTAACCGGATTCATTTAATATCAATTCAAACATGCTGGTTACAGGTTCTGGATAAGACAGCCTAAGCATCATTGCGCAAGATTTACATCACTTAAGCATAGCAAGTGAAGAACAGAGCAAGATTCAATCAAGGAAAACATACCGAAATCGCAGCAAAGCAACCCTAAAAAATAAACATCCCACCCCACACTTAATGTTGGACATTGTCCTCAATGTTCCATACCACACAATTAGCATGAAAAAGAAAAGTGTATAGGGGTACCAGGAAATAGATCATGAGGTTGCTCGAGAAGGCATCAGTAATTTGTCGGCATGAACGTCCTGATTAAAACTGGATGCACAAGAGATTTGGCCATTTATCCTGAGTTAAGTGGAAAAGAGAAAGCATCACATGATCAGAGCATTCAAATGATAACAGTACATAAGACTTGACTCAAGGTTCACAAAGACTCAAAAGAACAAAATGACTCAAAAAGAAACCGACTCAAAATCCACTTCGAAAATAAAAAGTACAAGTTTAGAAAAGGGAAATAAAAATCCTGAGGTCAATCACTGATCCTGGTCACGACCCCGGTGAGCCCTCTGACGGCGAGGAGCTGGAGCTGGAGCTGGCGGCTGCCGGTCGAGGATCTGCTGAAGTAGCGCCATCTGCTGTGCATGCTGAGTGTCCATCCTTTGGATCTCCTGCTCGTGCCAAGCCTGCTGCTGCTGCTGAAAATCCCAGACTCCGTCCTGCCATGGAAGAGTACCCTGGCTAAAACTGTGCGCCAGTCAGTCATCTGAGTCCATCTGGCCTCCTGCTGCTGCTGCCAGGGGTGTCCACCCTCTCCAAAAACTGCCTGCCAATCCTGAACTCGCTGAAGTGGTGTCTGAAACTCTACCTGATCAGGCCCTGCTGCATAAACTGGGGGTGGCTCTAGAGCGGCGTCCTCTGGGACTGGAATCTCAGGCTGCGGAGGCGGGACTGGTCGGGGAACCCATCCTTGAGCCATCAGGTACTGAGGTCCTAGCTCCCTCGGGGGTGTCAACCCTACAAACACCTCAGCCAGCCACCTATCTCTAATGCCCGCGGTCGCAATGATGCGAGTGACATACCATCCTCCCGGAAGAGTGCGAGGTAGAACGTCACTAGTGACTCGCTTGTAGAAGAACTGTGCGACCTGATATCCCACATGGAGCCTCATTCCCCCAAGCATGCAGCAGACTAGATGCATCTCATCCCCATAGAAATGATGACAACCGGTGCTTCGATGGCAGATGGATCGGATGAAGATCACGTGAAGGACCCGCCATACCGGGCATCTGATGTCGCGGTACTTAGACTTGTTGGTGACAAATTGCTCTTCCTTGCCCGTGAGATCTTGCCACGTTCTGGTGTTGTTTGCAGTTTTGTCGACTCCCGATTCTTTAATTTTGAAAAGTCTCATATCCTCGGACTGGTCAATCCCCGACAACCTTCCAAATGAGTCGTAGGACTCATGGAAAAGAGTTCCTCCCAAGAGAAACTAAATGTGCCTCGTATACGTGTTCTTCACCCTCGGGTTTAAATTGAATGTACTCCAGACCTCCTGGAGAGGTAGAAGTGGCGCGGGGTCTGCCACCTGAACTAGTCTCAGCAAGTCGGCGCGTCTCAGTCGATGAACAAGTAGCTCATGGAACTCCGGACATTGCTCCCTAATGCCCTCAAAATCAACCCTCACCCCCGGTGTGGGTTTGAGGTGTTGAATCTGCCAGTAAGCTGTCCAGTGGGTGATATCTGAAAGGCCATCAATGAACCGATGCAGACCAGGTATGGTCCCTCTGGCTGGCGGTGGATCATTAGGACCCGAAAGAGGCACCAGACTGAATGGTTGGCGAGGTTCCTCCTCGTCAGCTGAGATGTTGCCCGCATTCCGCGTGGCAGATTGCCTGTGTCCGGAGGAGCTAGCCATAGTCTGCAATTCAAACAACACACAATAAGACACGCAATAGACTTAACAAAAATTCGAGCATTATGACGACAAGTTAATCAATGTTCAGGACAGAGCAAATTCATCAATCATTAACATCAGAACAATCACATTATCCTCCACAAACTAACAAGCTGACATCAAATTAAGGCACAACACAGTTTCAATCATAAGTATTCATCAACCCACATCTCTCAATTGTCACAATTTGAAGGCAAAGTAGCATTCTCACTAGGCACGGGAGCTGAATGAATTTTAGATACCTCAATAAGATCACATAGCACGAAAGGTAATTGAAACACCCTACACTTAGAGCATAAACACACTAAGAACATAAAGTTTCCAATACTAACCGAATTAAGCTATGAATCTACGTCATACGACATCCAATTCACTCCAAATTGCAACCACAGTATCACAACATAGTCAATTTCATCAAGGATTGATCAATTCAGAAAACCCCCAAATTCAGAAATTTAGGGTTCTTAGCCCGAAAATCACCAATCCAAAAATTGCAATGAAACTGAACACAAATTAGTGCAATAGATTCGTGGTGAAGTGTAGAGCAACTTACCTCAAAGTGGTGGTAGCAAATTCCTCAAGAAAATTGACGAACGACCCGAAAAACACCAAAACTAGGTTTTAGTTCGAAACTAGCTCAAAACTCGACCAAAATCAGTGAAATAAGGATGGGTAGGGGCGGAATCAAGTAGAGGACGAGAAGAGACGAAGATTTTGCTATGGGTTCGTGAAAATCGAGTGAAAATCGGCGGGTTTGGGTTCAAGAACTCGAAGAACAAAGGAGGAAGCTGCTGGGTTCGAAGAGAAAGAGAAGGGAGAAAAAAGCCTTTTATCCGAAAACTTGAGGAAAAAGAGGGGAAAACGCGTTTCTGAGGGGGAAAAGTGCGCCTGGCACTTTAAAATGTGCGCCGGCGCACATCTTCCTTAGAAACCCACACTTTTTGAATATTCCGCCGAGAGTTTGCCAAAATAATTGAAAAGTGAGCCGGCGCACATTTGCTTCTGAAATCCGCACTTTTTGAATATTCCGCCGAGAGTTTTGAAATTTAATTGTAAAGTGCACCTGGCACTTCGAAAAGTGCGTCGGCGCACATTTGCCTCTAAAAGCCGCACTTTTTGACCTGCTACTCGGAAAAATCAATTAAATCATGAAACATTAGCCTTAAGTCCGAGGTTTTAAAATGACTAAATCACGAAATTTGACTCTCAGGGACTGACACAGACACTAAACTGGCACCACGACTCTACCACGGACTCGACTCAATAAATTTAAAGACTCCAGACTCGGGTTGCCTCCCGAGAAGCGCTCTCGTTTAACGTCTTTGAGCTAGACGATACCTGGTTTACGGTGCTTCGAGACTAAGCTCCTCTGCTACACCAACGAATGCTCCAGCTACATATGGCTTCAAACGATGGCCATTCACCTTAAAGGGTTCTTTTCCGGCCTTGAAAATTTCCACAGCGCCATGAGAAAGAGCTTTAGAAACCGTGAATGGACCCATCCACCTAGACTTCAGCTTGACCGGGAAGAGATGTAGACGCGAATTGTAGAGGAGGACCTGATCTCCTTCTTTAAACTCTTTGTTCCCCCTTAAGCGCGAGTCGTGGAGCTTCTTCGTATGCTCCTTGTAATCTTCGAGCTCTCATAGGCTCGGTTACTCCACTCCGCAAGCTCTAACACCTGCAATTTCCTGCAAGACTAGCATCCAGGTTCAGTAGCTTAAGGGCCCAGTAGGCTCTATGCTCGAGCTCTACTGGCAGTTGACACGCTTTCCCATATACCAAAAAATACGGGGAGGTTCCTATAGGCGTTTTAAACGCCGTCCTATATGCCCAAAGCGCATCATCAAGCTTGGTGGACCAATCCTTAGAGGATTGATCGACGGTTTTCTCAAGAATCCATTTTGTTCCAGCCTTGTCGCCTGGCCCAATAATGGAAGCCCAAGCCTGTTGGTCCTCCGGGAGTGGTGTACCTCATAAGCAGCAGGGGGAGAAGTTAGTTCAAGGAAAAGGGGAGGCGATCAGTTTAAGGAATGGGAGAGGGAGGCGAGTAACGTACCGCGGAGCGTTTTGTCCGCTGAGTAAAAGTGTTGTCCCCTGGTTAATAGGGTATACGGGGGTATTTATAGTACCTCTGCCTTGGTCGCCAAGGCTGAATCTTAGCCACTCGTTTGTAGCCCCCGTAGGATGTTGACACGTGTCTGCTCTGTCTTGGAACCCTAAGTGTCGCCAAGTAACCCTAGGAGGCCGCCGAGCTGGGCCGTCGCTTTGGGCCTTACTCCACTTCCTGGGCCTGCCTGTTCAGCCCATCTGATTTACTGCCTAAATCCGGACCTCCAGCCCTAGCCGCTGCGTTCAAGCTGCCGTGTGTGCCGCCTCATGGGCGCCGTGTGGGCCTTTGGGCCTCGTCGGGCCGGGCCCATCAATTGCCCCCAAGCCCTTAGTCAAGCTTTGCTTGGCTGAGGGCTTACTTATAACTCGGATCGCTTGTCTTGTGATCGCCGTAGGAGGGCCCATCAATTGCCCCTGAGCCTTAGTTCGAGCTTTGCTTGGCTGAGGGCTTACTTATAACTCGGATCGCTTATGTTGTGTCGCTTTATCGCTTTGCTGTCCTATCGCCTTGTTGCTTTGTTGTTTTGCCGCTTTGGTGTCTTGGTTCTTATCGCCTTATCTCTTTTGTCGCTGCTTTCTATCGCGCCCCTTCTTTCCAGTTTTTCATGCACCTCTCTACCGCTCAGGGTATTATGGTCTTTTACTCCCTACCTTGCTGGAGAAGTTGGGGAAATCGGGGTATTTCAGTAATTGCCCAGAAAGCCATCATTACCTTATCCCTTCAGACGTCACCTCAGCCGCGCGTGCCCCCAATGAAACGTCGCAACGGCTCAACTTCCCGCCAACACGCCCTTTTAACCGCACGTGTGCCTCACTCATTCACCGCGATGGTTTCACTCCCGCTCGCTGCACTCCTATATAAACCCCATTCTTACCGTCTTCCTCCATTTTTTACTCTTTCTCTGCCACCTTGCCTCTCTGTTTTTACAGTCTTCTCGCCTCCCCTGCTTCTTCCTTCCTCTGCCGATCAGAAAATGCTCCATTTTTCCTTCTTCGACCACCGGAAAACGTTCATCTCTCTTTGCCATTTTTCAGATGTCTGGAGCTCCCCGACGCCCACCTGGTACGTGACTCCTCCCTTCTTTCTCACTCTCATTTGCCGTCCTGCCGTGTGTTTCCTTCTCTTTTCTGCTTCTTGATATTAGTCTTGAACCATGGATTCCAATTCCGATAGCCAAAACCAAAGTCATTCCTACTCCGCGGGTACCGACTCTTCACCTTCTCCTTCATCCCCTCCTTCAACTTCCAGCCAGTCTCCTGAACCAGTGTCCTTAAATCCTCCATCTAAGGCCGAAACCTCGTCTGCCCAAATTTCCGACGTAGCAGAGGAGAATTTTGATGAATCTCCTGCCCTGCCTTTTTGGGGTCCCCACCAAAAAGGATTCGAGCGGGCCCGTCATGGGGTTGAGATTGATCCTGAGGCGACTAGAGTCACCGGCTCCTACTCCATTGGCAACTGGCGGTCTATGTGGGGAAAAACTACTTGTGACGAGCGCACGGTCATCGGCCCGGGCTACTTTCCTTCAGGGTCGGTGGAGAAGATCGCCCGCGTTCTTCCATTCGCCATGCTGCCGTCTACCTGGGAATTCGCCGTGGCCTCTCGGCTTTCCACTATTGGCAATTGCCCGCCAGGGTGGCACGGCGTCTGGACCGAGGCCTTCACCAATGGCCTTCGCCTTCCGCCATCCTCGTTCACGGTCGCCCTGCTTGGGTGCTTTGGCGCTTCTCTTGGCGCCTTTAACGTCGGGTGTTGGGCTACAACCTCTGCTTTTGAATGCAGCTGCGTGACTAAGAAGATCGCCCCCACTCTGCGGTTGTTTCAATTAATTCATTATGCCAAACACACCTCCAATGGCATCAGTTTCGTTCGCCGAGCTGATCTTACTCAAAAGGGCACTTACTCATCACCGAAACCTCGCCCTACATGGTACCATTCGTTTTTCTACTTCCGCCCCAGCGACACGGATCACCATTGGGCTTCGCTGCTCCCTTCATCCTGGTCTTCTGGTGACGTGAGTTCTTTCAACGCCGAGCTTGATCCTACTCCTGATGAAATACTCTACGTCGCCTGATCCTTCTTGATTGCCATCACTTATCGACCACTTTTGGCCTGCGGACTGCCAGGCGGGGATACGAGGAGGTATACTTTATGTCTTAGGCGGTGCTGATTGTTTTCCTCCCTTCCTAGCTGTCGCCGTTCATCTTGCGTAATTGAGTCATCGTAGCCAAACCCTTAGGAATGTATAACCTTTATATTATCGCCTTTTTGTGCTCTCTTCTCTTTCCTTTTTTTTTATACTAATCTTTGGATGTACTTTTCCTAGGCGCCGTAAGCCTCGCTGGGTGCCTCCTTAGTACCACCGCGCGTGGTCCTGTCGCCGAGACTCGTCCCAGCCGCTCTGAGGCTGCCCCCGTCGCCCCTGCTTCTGCCCAACCTTCGCCTGACAAATCTAAGGGGAAGAGGAAGGCGGCTGAGACGGATGAAAGCCTCCTTTCTTCAAAGAGGAAGAAAAAAGCTGGGGTTTCCAAGCCGAGGAGAAAGGCATGTGAGGGCTCCAGCAATCCACCGCCGCCGCCCCCACCAGTGATAGAGGTGGAGGATGTCGATGCTGAGACTGAAACTCCCCTCCGCCGCTCTCGTCGCCAATCGCCTCCGGCAAATGACAATCCTTCTGCGAGGGAGCCCTTTAGAGCATCCTGCTGACGAGAACGTCATCTCATATGACGACTCCTATCTTCCCGACGAACCTATCCCTCTTCCCCGGGATCCGAAGCATCCCGAGTCTGCGCCGGCTGCGGAGCTTGATCTTCATCCCACCGAGCCTGCTCGCGACCACTCTCGCCCGCCTCCTGTCAACACCGACCGTGCCCACCGGGCCAGCTGGACAGAGCGAGCTAACACTCTTCGATCGCCCTGCTCCTGCTGGTCGTGAGGGCGAGGGTCCCTTTCGCCTTCCCTACTTCGCTGTCGTTCATCCGGTGGCATCCCACATATCGCCCCGGATGGCGAGTGATATCACGGAGGAGTTCTCTCGAGGTGTCTACGAGGGGGTGACCGCTCCTGGTGAGGGCTCGGAGATTTCGGACCTGCATGGGGCAACTTCCTGCCGCCTCCTTCAGGTATTTATGGAATGCATCATTTATTTGCTTTGTCCTGTTACCTTAGCTCTGCTCGTGCTTCTTACCCCTTACATTTGTTTTGCTGCCTAGGCCGTGGCCGAGCTCGGCGATCTTTCCTTTGCATGTAAACACATGCAGGAGGAGAATCGGAGGCTGAAGGAGGATGTTGAGAATCTGCGCTCTTTGCGCATGGATCTCACCCGTTATCATAACGAGGAGAAGGTATTTACTCATCTGCCTCTTCTTTCTCCCCTTTTATATATACTATTTCCCGGCTTGTCACCTTACGATCCTTGCTAAACCCGCACGTTGTTGTTTGTTTTTTTTTATCTTAGCGACGGGCAGATGCAGCGACCTCTGCTGCTGAGTCTCTGAAGGAAAGCCTGGCTGAGGCGACTGGGCGGATCTCCCAGATGGAGGGCGTCCAGGAGGACTTGCAATCTGCTAATAAGCACATTGTCGCCCTTGAAGCTGAGTTGGATGAGGCTCGTGTCAAGGTTACTCAGGTGGAGGAGATAGCCGCCGAAAGGGACAGAGCTAAGGAGCTGCTTAATGACTCTCTGGCGGCTGAATCGGCGGCGGATCGTGATCTTGCCGCTGCCAAGGCTCAGTATGATGAGACTGTGGCTTATTACACTCATGCTCTCGGCGAGAGTATGCGTGTAGTAATGTGCAGCTGTCGTAATGAGTTCTACGAGCTGTTTCCCAACAAGGGCTGGCCGGGGCGAAAAAAAGGTTCGAGCCGTCCTCCGAGGTCTCAATCGCTATAACTTTGGGGTTCCCGACCTTCCCGATGCTGAGGAGGAGACTTATTTTCGAGATGCTGCTCGCTTGGAGCGGGAGATAGTGGCGGCAGATGCTGAATATGTGGCGGCCACTCGCCGCAGCCGTGGCCTGCCTGATCTGAATCTTGATGGATCAGGGGTTCAGCCGCCATCATCTGATCAAGCCCCCTCGACCAGCGCAAGGACTTCAATTCGCCGCTGACCCTTCCAAGGCTAAAGACCCATGATCCCGCTTTCAACCTGTTGTTATTATTGCTATCTTTTCAGACAATCATCATGTTTCTGCGTGCTGTTGCTGTTTTCCTCTCTTTCTCCTTCTCTTTTTTTGTAAAAACTGCTTTATTAAACTCTTCCTCGCGAATTTTCAATCTTTGGTCTTTTATCTTATTACACCTCTCTTGATCGCTTTGCTTCTTTTCATCATTAACTAGATGTTATACCGATAACTTTGATGCCCTTAGGTCTTACATAGTGATCCCAATGCCCTTAGGTCTTACATGATAAATTTGATGCCCTTAGGTCTTACACAGCGATTTGTTAATCCCCGTAGGTCTTACATAGCGATCCAATGCCCTTAGGTCTTACATGATAAATTTGATGCCCTTAGGTCTTACACAGCGATTTGTTAATGCCCGTAGGTCTTACATAGCGATCCCAATGCCCTTAGGTCTTACATGATAAATTTGATGCCCTTAGGTCTTACACAACGATTTGTTAATGCCCAAGGTCTTACATAGCGATCCCAATGCCCTTAGGTCTTACATGATAAATTTGATGCCCTTAGGTCTTACACAATGATTTGTTAATGCCCGTAGGTCTTACATAGCGATCCCAATGCCCTTAGGTCTTACATGATAAATTTGATGCCCTTAGGTCTTACACAGCGATTTGTTAATGCCCGTAGGTCTTACATAGCGATCCCAATGCCCTTAGGTCTTACATGATAAATTTGATGGCGCGAAGACATATATTAGATTCAATCATTAGGGCCCTTAGTTGCCTTAACAACTAGCCTCGGTTACAAGTGTCTTTTTAATCATAATATCGCCTGAGATGCATGGAGTTCCAAGTTTTGGGGATCTTTGCTCCATCTAACTCTGCTAGTTTGAAGGTGTCGGCCCCTACCACTCGCCGTACTCTGTATGGGCCTTCCCATCCGGGGTTGAGCTTGACCGCCCCGATCGCCGGCCTAAAGATCTTTCGCAGCACTAAGTCATTGAGCGCGATGTGATGTGGTCGGAGCTTTAAATTGTACCGCCTGGCTAACTGCTCCTTTTCAGCGATCAGCCGCATCTGTGCCTTTTCTCTTTTTTCCTCAATCATATCTACGTTAAGCATCAATTCTTGTTCGTTGACCTCATCCCTGTATTCCTGTATTCGGATAGATGGGATTGAGATTTCTACCGGAAGGACCCCTCAGTCCCGTACGTCAATGTGTAGGGAGTCTCCCCTGTCGCCATTTTATAAGCCGTACGGTGAGCTCATAGTACATGATCAAGCTCCTCGACCCATACGCCCTTACAGCCATCCACTCTTTTCTTTAATCCTTTTAGAATAAGCTTATTAGCCGCCTCTGCTTGTCCATTAGCTTGTGGGTAGGCGACCGAAGCGAATCTCAGATTTATCCTCAGGTCATCACAAAATTCTTTAAAGACCTGTGAGTCAAACTGAGTTCCATGGTCACATATAATACTTTCTGGTATACCAAATCTGGTGACGATACTTTTAAATGCAAACTTCTGTATCTGCTTGGCGGTGATACTTGCCACCGCTTCTGCCTCAACCCACTTGGTGAAATAATCAACCGCCACGATGAGGAATTTCCTTTTCCCCGAGGCTTCCGGAAATGGGCCTAGGATATCCATCCCCCACTCGCGAATGGCCACGGGCTGACATTCACCTGGAGCGCTGTTGCTGGCAACTTGTGATAACTTGCAAATTCCTGACATTTGTGGCATTTCTTCACCAGGTCGCCAGCCTCCTTTCTCATTGTTGGCCAATAGAAGCCCTGGTATATTAAGTTCCTTTCCAAACTTCTTGTTCCCAAGTGAGTACCACATACTCCTGAATGTACTTCCTTTAGGGCCCAAGCTGCATCCTCCTCTCCCAGGCATCGCAAGTATGGACCCATAGCTGATTTTCGATACAGCTCTCCCCCTATTATAGTACACCTCCTTGCCTTTCGCCGGAGCTTGGTCGCTTCTAACGGATCACTTGGTACATGTCGTTATCCAAGTATTGAATAATAGGCGTTCGCCAGTCGCTTTTCCCAATTCCGTTAATCACGTGAAAACACTGCTTCCTCCTTGTTTCTTTTTCCACCGTGACCATTCGCCCTTCTTCAAAATCTGTCGTCGTTGCTAGTTTCGATAATGCATCCGCGTGGCAATTCTCCTCCCTAGCAATCTGGGATATAACCACCTTCTTGAATTCCGATATAAGCAGTTTTACCTCATCAAAATAAGGGAGGAGCGACTCCTCCTTTACCTCAAAGCTCCCATTAACTTGGTTGACTACTATCGCTGAGTCTGAGAAAACTTTGATGTTAGTAACTCCCATACTCTTAGCAATTCGCAAGCCAGCCTCCAATGCCCCGTACTCAGCTGCATTGTTGGATCGATTAGTTGCAAATCGCAATGCGACCTCGTGGAGGATCCCCCCAGGAGACCTTAGGACTATCCCCGCGCCTGACCCTCCTTTACTCGAGGCGCCGTCTGTAAATAACGTCCATTCATCGCCTTCCTCGGTGTCTTCTTGTACTGCACCTTCGACTACAAAGTCAGCAAGGACTTGGGCCTTGATCGCCGTTCGCGGTTGGTATCGAATGTCATACTCGCTTAGCTCGATCGCCCACTTAGCTAATCACCCTACCATGCTCATAGATCTTAACGCATTCTTAATCGGAAGATTCGTGAGCACATGTATTGTGTGTGCCTGAAAATATGGTCGCAACTTTCTGGCCGCGCAGACCACAGCGTATGCCATTTTTTCTATCACCGGGTACCTTGTTTCAGCATCGACCAAGGTTTTACTTGTATAAAAAACAGGGTGTTCGGCTTTGTCCTCTCTTCGAACTAAGACCGCACTAACTGCCTTTGGAGAGATCGCAATATAGAGAAATAAATCTTCATTTGACTTTGGAGATGCAAGTACAGGAGGGGTAATTAAAAATTGCTTCAGCTCTTCAAAAGCCTTGTTACATTTGTCATTCCATGCAAACTTTGATGCATTCTTTAAAGTCGCAAAGAACGGAGCGCAGCGGTCGGCGATCCTGGGAATGAATCGATTGATTGCCGTCAGTCTTCCAGATAGAACCTGAACCTCCTTCACAGTCTTTGGAGGGGACATCGCTGTAATCGCCGCGATCTGCGCTGGATTAGCTTCAATTCCTCTCCTGGTTATGAGGTATTCCAGGAACTTTCCTGATGTTGCCCCGAACACACACTTCAAAGGGTTCAACCTGAGCGAATACTCCTGCAGTGTATTGAAGGTTTCCCTTAAGTCGCCAAGATGGTCATTTGATCTCTTACTTTTGACCAGCAGGTCATCCACATACGCCTCCAAGTTTCGGCCGAGCTGCTTGACAAAGACTTTGTCGATCATTCTCTGGTAAGTCGCGCCAGCATTCTTGAGCCCGAATGGCATCACTCGATAGCAGTAGTTCGCCGTGGGCGTCATGAAAGCCGTTTTCTCTTGATCTTGCTTGCTTAAAGGTATTTGATGATATCCTGAGAACATGTCTTGAAAGGACAACATTTCATTGTTCGCCGTTGCGTCTACCAGCTGCTCTATGTTGGGCAAGGGGTACGGATCCTTGGGGCAAGCATCGTTAAGGTTGGTGAAGTCGACACACATTCGCCATGCTCCTGACGATTTCTTGACAAGAACTACATTAGCCAACCATTCAGGATACTGTACCTCTTTGATAAACCCTGCCTTGAAAAGTTTGTCCACTTCATTTGCCACCGCTTGCTGCCTTTCTCTGCAGATGTTCCGCCGCTTTTGCTGGACTGGGCGACTCCCGGGTTCGATCGCTAGAGAGTGTTTGATGATGTCTGGAGCAATTCCTGGCATGTCACTTGGTGACCATGCGAACAGGTGCGAGAACTCTCGGAGCAGCTTGACCAACTCCTGTTTCTTGTTATCGCTCAGGTAGGACGAAACTTGAACTATCTTACTTTCATCTTCTTCGAACAGCGGTATTGGGACGTCCGATTCTGCTGGTACGACTCTTTCTCCCTCATTCTCCGCCTCCAAGCTTATGGTGAGGCACGTGCTTTTAGTCGCCGCCCTGTAACACCTTCTGGCGATGTCCGGGTGTCCCCAGGCAAAACCTATCCCTTCATTAGTAGCGAACTTCAGTACTTGGTGCACTGGGGAGGAGATTGCTTGGAAGGCGGCGAGTGCAGGTCGCCCTAGGATCATGTTGTACGTGGATTGACAATCCATGACATGGAAGTCGATGGATCGGGTGACCTGCAAGTCTCCATCCCCAATGGTTGTTGCCATCGTGGCTATCTCCTTGATGGGAACTGTGTGTCCTGAAAATCCTGAGATGGTAGTTTTTGTCTGCCTGAGCAAACTAGCTGGCAGGTTCATCTTTTTGTACAGCTCCCAGAAAATAATGTCCGCAGAGCTCCCTTCGTCAACCATCACTCGCTCCACTCGGCTATTGTGTGTGATTACTTGAATCACCATCGCTTCCAAACTTGGGCCTCCTACCCTGGCCATGTCTTCTTCCGAGAATCCCAACGTTGGGCGACTGACTTGGTCTATCATCATCACCTCCTTTGTTTCCTCCTTTCTGACTTTCTTTGTCGGGCAACTTTCCCCAACGAAAATGGTTTGATAAACGTGGTTTACCTCAGGTCGAGGCTTTTTCTTGCCATCTTCATTGTCCATAGGCTCCTTAAGTCGGGCGAAGACATCACCCTTCTTGTCTTGTGATTCTCCTTGTCCACGGCGATCATCTTCTTGCGGCTTGTTTTTTCGCTTTGAGCTGACAATGAAATCCCTGAGACGTCCTTCGTTTATCCACCTTTCGATTTCATTTTTCAATTCCCTGCAGTCTTCAGTGGTATGCCCATGAGAGTCATGGAAATCGCAAAACTTTTGGCGACTTCGCTGATCCGCCGGAGTGAACATTGGCCCCGGCCAGTTGATGGGATGTCCCTTATGCTGCATATACAACAGAATCTTTCTTCGCGATTCTGAGAGGGGTGTATAATCTGCTCTCTCCTCTTGATATCCTCTCTCCTGATAACCCCTTTGCTCTCCAGGGTATCCTCTCTCTTGGTAACGCCTTTGTTCCCCTGGGCGATATTTCCCGTATGGCCGTGTCTCGGAGGGCTGCCCTTTGGCCTGCTTGTTCCCTGTAACGGGCTTTTCTTCCATCTTCGCCGCTCCACCGACAGGCTCTGCTAACTGCTCCTCAATCAAAATAATTTTGTGTACTCTGGTTTCTAAGTCGGACAGCGACTTCGGAGCCACCTGCAGCAGCGACTCTCGTAGCCTGCCGTTATGAGTCGACTGGAATAAACTTGCCGCAGCGATTTCATGATCTACCCTCTTGATGGATTGGACGACCCCAGTCCATTCATCAAAGAACTCTTTCAGCGACTGGTTCGGCTTTTGCCTCAGGCTCACCAGCGCTTGCAACGGGACCGTCCTTGTTTTCTTGCACTCGTACTTCTGTGAGAAGATCCTCGCAAAGCCCTCCCACGATGTTATGATGCCCTCCGGTAGATTCATGTACCACTCCCTGGCTCGCCCTCCCAGTGTCGCCGGAAAAGCTCTGCAATATGCGGCGTCACCAGCCTGCTGCATTTGCATGGCGATCTGGAAGGCTTGCAAGTGCTCGTCCGGGTCGCCAGTACCTACATACCTATCTAGGTTGGGCGGAACCAACCCCTTAGGTAGTGGCTCGGCGAGTATCACCCTGGACAGAGGTTGACGAACCGCCATCTGTGCGGGGGAGATTTGAGTAGCCGGGAGGAATTGCTGTAACACTTCCAAATGGGAGTCCTGTGGCGATTGCCTGTCCTGAGTGTTGGCCCTGAGAGCTTGAGCCTGCTGGGCGATCACCGTTTTCAACATCTGTGTGAGTTCAGCATTCTGTTGCTCAAGGGACCGAAATCGCTGCTCCAACAGCTCATAGGCATCGCCGGTCAGAATAGTACCTGGGACTCCGAGTCGCCTTCGAATTCGCGCTCCATGTTTCTAGTGAGGTTTGGGTCTGTTCGAGAACCTGGGTTGACATACTTGACAGGTGTTACTCCATCTCCTCTTTCGCCATCCTCGCCCATCAAAGTGGGAATCGCTGATGAAGCCATTCGCCTTGAAAAGTCGCCTGATCGCCCCTATCTGGTGCGCCAATTGTTCCAGCCTTGTCGCCTGGCCCAATAATGGAAGCACAAGCCTGTTGGTCCTCCGGGAGTGGTGTACCTCGTAAGCAGCGTGGGGAGAAGTTAGTTCAAGGAAAAGGGGAGGCGATCAGTTTAAGGAATGGGAGAGGGAGGCGAGTAACGTACCGCGGAGCGTTTTGTCCGCTGAGTAAAAGTGTTGTCCCCTGGTTAATAGGGTATACGAGGGTATTTATAGTACCCCTGCCTTGGTCGCCAAGGCTGAATCTTAGCCACTCGTTTGTAGCCCCCGTAGGATGTTGACACGTGTCTGCTCTGTCTTGGAACCCTAAGTGTCGCCAAGTAACCCTAGGAGGCCGCCGAGCTGGGCCATCGCTTTGGGCCTTACTCCACTTCCTGGGCCTGCCTGTTCGGCCCATCTGATTTACTGCCTAAATCCGGACCTCCAGCCCTAGCCGCTGTGTTCAGGCTGCCGTGTGGGCCGCCTCATGGGCCGCCGTGTGGGCCTTTGGGCCTCGTCGGGCCGGGCCCATCACGTTTCAATTCCCGGTTTGACACCTCGACTTGACCACTCGTTTGAGGGTGGTAAGCCATGGACAAACGATGGGTAACACCAAACTTCTGGCACACCTTATCAAATTGACCTTGAAAATGAGTTCCACGGTCACTAATGATGGTTCTAGGTGCACCGAAACGAGAGAAAAGTTTCTTAAGGAACTTTCCAACAACTCGGGCATATTTAGTGGGGAGAGCTTGAGCTTCTACCCACTTCGATACATAATCCACAGCCACGAGTATGTACTTGTTACCAAAAGACGGAGTGAAAGGACCCATAAAATCGATCCCCCACACATCAAAGATTTCAACAACCACAGAAATTTGTTGAGGCATTTCATCTCGTTTAGAAATCTTACCTGCTCGTTGGCATGCATCGCATGCCTTGATGAAATCCTGGCAATCCTTGAAGATAGTAGGCCAGAAGAATCCAGAAGCCAAGATCTTTCGAGCAGTTCGGTTTGCTCCATGATGGCCACCGACAGGTCCAGAATGGCAATGCTCCATTATGTCTCCAGCCTCCGCCAGAGTTACGCACCTCCGGATGATGTCGTCAGAGCCAATCCAAAACAAATAAGGATCATCCCAGAAGTACTTCTTAACCTCTGTAAAGAACTTCCTCCTTTCTTGACGGGAGAAGTACGTCCTTACTTCTCCAGTGGCTAAATAATTAGCGAGGTCTGCAAACCAAGGACCCTCTGCCTCTTTTATCATTATAGCAAACAGGTGTTCTTCCGGAAAGTTTCCTGGATCGCTAGATTATCCCCAGAACTCTGCTCATGCTCCTCCAATCGTGACAAATGATCCGCAACCACATTCTCCGACCCTTTCTTGTCTTTAATCACAAAATCAAATTCTTGCAAGAGAAGAATCCAACGTATTAACCTTGGCTTAGCATCCGCCTTGCTTATAAGATGTCAGATAGCTGCATGATCTGTGAAAACAGTAATCTTAGCAAAAACAAGATAAGAGCGGAACTTATCAAAGGCAAAGACTACCGCTAACATCTCCTTCTCGGTAGTTGTATAATTCCGTTGAGCTTCATTCATTGTCTTGCTGGCATAGTAGATAGGACTGAACCTCTTCTCAATCCGCTGCCCCAAGACCGCTCCAACGGCATATTTGCTCGCATCACACATAAGCTCGAAGGGCAGTCCCCAATTCGGAGCTACAACTACAGGTGCTGAAACGAGCTTGTTCCTCAAAGTCTCGAAAGCTGTCATGCACTTCTCGTCAAAGAGGAAAGGAACCTCTTTCTCTAGTAATCGAGTCATAGGCAATGTGATTTTAGAAAAATCCTTGATAAACCGCCTATAAAATCCTGCATGACCCAGAAAGCTTCTTACTACTTTGACGGAAGAGGGAGGCAGTAGCTTGGCAATGGTGTCGATCTTCGCTGGATCAACCTCAATACCCTTCTTTGAAACTTTGTGCCCAAGCACAATGCCCTCCGTCACCATGAAATAGCTCTTCTCTCAGCTAAGAGCTAAATTTGTGGCTTCACATCTCTTAAGGACTCTCTCAAGGTTATTCAAACCATGTTCAAAAGAACTTCCATAAACCGAGAAATCATCCATAAATACCTCCACAGCATCTCCAATAAGCTCATCGAAGATACCCATCATGCATCTCTGAAACGTAGCTGGCGCGTTACAGAGTCCGAAGGGGAATTCTGCGGTAGGCTAAAGTACCAAACGGGCATGTGAAGGTGGTCTTTTCTTGATCATTCGGCGCGATTGGAATCCGAAAATACCCAGACATCCCATCCAGGAATCAGTAATACTCATGACCCGCCAAGCGCTCCAACATCTAATCAATGAAAGGAAGGGGAAAATGGTCTTTCCTTGTAGCATCATTTAAACGTCTATAATCAATACAGACTATCCATCCGTTAACTGTCCTCGTAGGGATGAGCTCCCCCGCTGCATTAGGAACCACGGTGATGCCTCCCTTCTTAGGCACACAATGAACCGGACTCACCCAGTTACTATCAGAGATGGGATAAATAATCCCAACATCCAAAAGCTTGATCACCTCCTTCTTTACAACCTCCATCATGTTTGGATTAAGACGTCGTTGAGGTTGTCTAACAGGTCTCTGGTTCTCCTCGAGGAAGATGTGATGCATACAGTGGGAAGGATGAATTCCCTTTATATCTGTCACCCTCCAAGCAATAGCACGCACATGCCTCCTGAGCAACCGTATGAGCTCGTCCTTCTGCGGTTGAGTGAGGGCCGAATTAATTATGACCGGAAGTTTAGAGTCCTCTCCCAGATATGCATACTCTAAGTTTGGAGGCAGATCCTTCAACTCAAGTTCCGGAGCTTCTTCATATGAAGTCAAAAGTCGACGTTCCGGTGGCGGTGTGAAAGCAGTTTACGGAACCTGGTCCACATATTCCTCTTCTTCATAAATGCTCATCGATGCTACCTGTTCATCCCGGATTGCTCCTGCATCAACAAACTGACCAGAAACAATACACTTCTCTAGCGGGTCTTCACTCACTAGGTTAGTGAAAACAGAGGTAGAAAGCACAGTCACAGTTTCCTCTATAGCACACAAATCATCATAGTGGTGAGGGAATTGAATGCTATTATCTAATCGAAACGTGGCATGGTCTTTCCCTACCCTAAGAAAACAAAAATGGACGACCAAGAATCAAAGCCATATCAGCATGGGCATCAATCACGACAAAATCAGTAGGAAACTTGAATGGACCAATCTCAAGTAGAACATCTTCTAAAATTCCCCTAGGCACAGTTGAGGATTTATCAGCTAACCTAACGTTCATGCGAGTTGGTTTAAAATCAAGCATTCCTATATCAGAAGCTAAACTATATGACATGACATTGATGCTAGCTCCTAGATCTGCTAAACCACGACCAACACGTAAAGTACTAATTCGACAAGGGAGAGTGAAAGAACCTGGATCGCGACGCTTAACAGGAAGCTTGTTAAGCACAAAGGTAGACACCTCCTCATTAAGCTCCAAGTCTTCAAATAGCTCCGGGAAGTTCTCTTGCTCTTCTTCAGTGAGAGCTAAAAGTTCTTGCAACTTCAACTTGTTGGTGGCTAGCATCTTCATGTACTTGGGAATTTCGGTATTGTCACAATCATTTCCTTCATCGACATCTCAACGTGAACCCTGTTCAACAACTTCAGGAATAGCTGGTACTGAGCATCGTAGAGCTCTTTATTAAGTCTGACAGGATAAGGGCCTTCGGCTTGTGAGGGTTAGCCACTGGTATTGGAGAAGAGGGCATAACCGGTGTCTTTCCCTCTTCTGGCTACTGAATTTATACCTCTTCCTCCATGTCCTCTTCTTCAACGAGATGAGGAGGAGGAATTAGAGTTGGTACCTGCTTCATTGGAATATCTGCCAGCTTCTTCCCGCTTCTTGTTTCCACAGCTCCCACATGTTCATTCTGGTTCGGATTAGGGAGAGTGGTGGTAGGTAGAGATCCAATACCCTTCTCCTTAAGAAGATTTGTGATTCCTGCCACTTGATCTGCAAGCTTCTGGAGAGAAGAGTCGGTGTGTGAGATGTCCTTCTTGTTTGATTGAGTTTCAGCAAAAATCTTGTCCAACATGATATCGGAATAGGACTTAGGCGCAGAAGAGCTCGAACCACCATTGTTGTTCTAATTCTGGTTCTGGTTCTGATTCTGGTTCTGATTGTTATTCTGATTGTTATTCCAGCCTCCTCTATTCTGCCATTGGGAATTCTGATTTTGATTCCCATAATTCCTTTGGTAACCCCCTTGGTTTCCTCCCTGAAACTAATTCTGATTCTGGTTGTTGTTCCAGTTTCCTCTATTCTGCCATTGGGAGTTTTGATTTGGGTAACCATTGGAATTTCTGAAATTATTGTTCTGGTTTTGGAAATTCCCTTGGTTCCGTCCACAAATATAATCAACCTCCTCTTGTTGTTGGTCTAGGTTACCCTCAATCTTCCAATTACAACTCTCTGCTGTATGATCTGGACCACCACAGTTTGAACACGGGGCGGTGACTGCTGCAACAGTCTCTGCCGTAGAGGCAGAAGGAAGAGTGCCTCTGGGAAGTACCTTGAACCCTGGCGGTGGAGCTATATGAACACCCAGTGGGGGAGCTATCTGAGCTCTTCCCAACTCATGCTTCAGCCTCTGTACTTCCATCTCCAGAGTCGAGTTATCCAACTCCAACTGACTTCTAACAATATCCACTGGTGCAGGAACTGTGGGAACAGGGTATGATGAATCAATAGAGAACCTCTTCTTCTCTGGATGTCTATCATCCATCTTCAATGGGTTAGCTTGCATGAGAGATTTGATTTTCATAGCAAAATTCTTGCAAGCTTCTAAGGCCGCGGTTTCGGTCATGTCGTTTAAGTCCATAGTCAACTGTAGAGAGAAATATTTTTTCTTCTCATAGTATAAGCCACGAAAGAACATAGAGAACTTGTTATAGTCATCCCATCCATGGTGAGGACAAGCCCTGAGAAGCCCTAGAAATCTCTGCCAAGCCTCATAGAAGTTCTCCTCCGCTCCACTCTCAAAACCTGCGATCTGTGCTCTGAGTGCATCTGTTCTAGAAGGGGAGAAGAATTCTTCCAGGAATGCTTTAGCCAGACCATCACACGTAGTGAAGTGATTTTTCGGGTGATCATACAACCACAGTTCTGCTTGACCCTTTAGAGTGAAGGGAAAAAGCTGAAGCTTGACCGCACTATGATCCGCTTCGTTGTTGGAGACTGTGTTAGCCAGCCTCAAGAAGTTCCTCACATGAGAATTCGGGTCCTCATTAACACCTCCAGAGAAAGTGTTCCCGTTCGCTTGAATCATGTTGATCAAATGTGATGGGATGTGCAGACTCCGAGTTCCCGTGTTGGGAATCTGAATGCACAAAGCTGTCCCATCTATGGTCGGACGATCATAATCCTCAATGTCCTTTCCACCGCCATAGTGGTGGTGAAGGCGAAGATGTAGTGAGGAATTGAGTGAAGAGGTTCTTCCTTGCTTTAGGTGTCCTGGCTGGAGGAGGAGGTACCAGAGTAGTGCTGAAATGAGTGTAGAAGACTCTACCCTTTTCAGCTATGCGCTTACTAGCCCACTTTTTCCTCCGTACCTGCAATCTTGCCTGAAACGCCACAAACAAGAAATACCAAGTAATACAAAAATGTGGGAGATAAGAAATGAAAAGAGAGTGAATGAAAAGCTCAAAACACACAATGCCTTTCCAAGAAAAAGAAAAGGTCCCCGGCAACGGCGCCAAAAACTTGATGCGCAAATTAATGCACACAAAGTTTTACTCGCTAGATCGCTCTAGCGAGATCGTTACTTCCCAAGGGTCTTCCTTTCTCTATTACTCAGAACAGTGTGTCAAAGCTATTCGGGGTTTCATTTTGGGGTTGAATTGATTTAAGAATGAATTAATCTAAGAAAGCGATTTAAATCAAGCAAGCAAATAAAGTAGATTGGGGTTTTTCAGATAGACTAAGGTGGTTGTTCAGACTCGAATCCACGCTAGTTCGGTTAAGATGGATGAAACTATGCAATCAACAAAATTCAACAGACTAGACGACTCGGCAAATCCTTTTGTAATCTCTACTCCATGGTCAGGCCGTAGAGATTCAATTCTATCAATTCTACAAGCTCCTATGGTCAAGCTAACTTGCAAGAATTAAAGAACGATCAAGAACAGTGAAATGCCACAAAATCATGCAAAGAGATTAGGTTCTGACAATCCTATGGTCAAGCTATTGGAGAACCTAACGACCTCCTAAACTCTAGAATGAAATGCGTTCATGGTCAGACCCGCAATTCATAGATAAATGATGACACTTGATTTGACATGATTATCAGCCTCATTTAAGCAACATTTCCTTGCTCAAGATACAGTTTTTTAGGGTAGAATAGCGAATATTCACCCAACTGCTCTATTTCGTGCCTTTTGTATTACCTTGGCCCGTTCCGGGTCTATTTGATGGTTTTCTAGTGTTTTCATGTTAGCACAGGTTTTTGCCATCAAATACGGTAGCCAAGGACGTGTCTTAGACGTTGGAACCCCAAAGAATCACACCTGAATCAACCGGAGAAATCACCCAAGTCAAAGAATTTCTGCTCCACTTTACACACACATTTTCGGCGAAAATTCCCTTGGGTTTTCGGCGAAAATCCAAGAAGGAATCAACTGTCCCTCACAAGAAGGAGTTTTCACCGAAAACCCTAAGCGGTTTCAGCCGGGAGAAACAGACGGATCAAGCCAACATTTGAGCAGATATTTTCGCCGAAAATCTCATTGTATTTTCGGCGAAAATCCTAGTGAAAAAGCAGCAGTCGCCGGTTAGGTTTAAATACGGAATCAAGCGGCTAAATGAGGGAGATCATAACTTACACTCAAAATTAAGATGGAGGGGAGAGAGAAAAGAGTTCAAGGAGCCAGGAACGGATCGTGACGCCATCCATCCATCTCGGAGAACCAGTGCTAGGAGTTGAAGATCTAGCAGATTGAAGCTGCAAGGATTCATCGAAATTAGGTTTTACAGTTCTTCTCTGTCTTTCCTACCTGAGATGTATTCTTTGTTTCTCTTCGATTCTTCTGTATTGAATATGAGTAGCTAAACTCATAGGGCTTAGATTAGATGAACCCTAAGTGACCCAGGGCTTTAAAGCGGTCACGGATCGGCGGTGATTAGATTCGAAATTCATTCAGTTTCTTCTTCATGTTTGATTTGTTCTTTATTCTCTGTGTTTCTTGTCTGGTTTGACCACCTAGATTAGATTCTTGTTAAGCGAAGGATAGAAGCGAACGCATCGCCTTGCTTTAAAACATCAAATTGAACAATTAACCTTATAATTGGAGTGTGCGTTTCGTAGGAACCGATTATGGTTAATCCACTGCAAGAGTAACTCATAAATCGTTAGTAATTCCACGAGTTAAGTTAAGTCGTTGCAAGAGGCGACCATACCCGGGCGACTAATTAATCTTGGTAGCTAGATCGGATAGAGCGAACGTTCGCCAGTCTTAAACCTAAGGGTCAGGAGTTATGGTGGTGTCTGAGAACTGAATGAACTAGAATTGAAAATCGCTGGTCTGTTGATTGCTGTTGCTCTGGTGATCTAAGGGGATTCAAAATCTAAGCCTGTCTGTCGTCTGTCTTAGTCAATCAATCAACCTTTCTTCGCTTTTATTTCATTTCGATTTTTCTTCGCTGTTAGTTTAGAAGTCGTGGAACTTACACCACGCGCTACATGTTTCTCTTTGAATTTAAGTGCCAACATATTCAAAGTAAGCAAGTAGAGGAGACCCGTGGAATACGATCTACCCTAGCTTCACAGCTTGGTAGTTATTTGATTGACCGCTATTCTGCAGCTCATCAATAAACGCAGAAACTAACAATTGATCAAGTTTCCAGAATCAAACAGTTTAAATTAGGGTTTAGGAATCGATCTAGTCTAAAGATCATCGATTAACATAAACGGGTTAGAAACCCGAAATCATCCATACAAAATCCTATCTAGCGTTTCATCTAATCTAAACAACCCTAGAGGTTTAGCCAAACATCGTAACAGAAGAAATCTCAGAAACAAAGAAGAAGAAAACCGGAGAAGAATACATCTTACTCCGAGTAGACCTAATCTCGATTAATCCTTGAAACTCCTGAGTTAATCCTCGCTCAATCGCGTCTCCAAAGCTCCGTCTTCACCTCCGAGAGTGTCTGGTTCGCCAGAGAGAAAGTGGAGAATTGCAGAAAATGAAGTCTATTTTCTCTCTCCTCGAAATTGGGTTAAAAACCCAATTTCCGTCGAAGTGCTGAAAATGGCCCAAAAGTGCGCCTGGCGGAGTCAAAAAGTGCTTCGGCGCACATTGACCCCTAAAAGGCGCACTTCTTCCCCTTTTCGACGAGAGTTTGCCAAAATAATTGCAAAGTGCGCTGGCGCACTTTCGTCCTCAAAATGCGCACATTTGATGCTGCTTCTTGCTCCGAACTTCTTTCGGCAATTCCAACCTTTGTTTGTGCTCCGAATTGATCCCCGTTTGAACCGCTAAGCTCGTAGAAAAGTCCTCTACGATGTGAAATCCTGAAATCTCATCAAAATAACTTGAAAATACGTCAAACGACCCAAAAGAGGGCCAATGGGGAATCAAACATATTTTACAATAAAATCATTCATGTTCATCACAATTCAGAGTCAAACAAGAAGAATGTCATTCAAATGTGGCGAGATAAACGCGGTAAATCTAACGTTATCAACTAGTTATCAGCTAAATAAACTCATTAACTAGTTATCTGATCATGATATTAACTAGTTAACTTGATTAGATAACTAGTTAACAACTTGATACCTAATTAACACGATTGAATAACTAGTTAACTCGATTGATTAACTAGTTCCCATCATAAAAAATGTTAACTAGTTACCATCATAAAAAATGTTAACTAGTTATCAACAAAATAACATGTTAACTAGTTATCTGCTGATAACTAGTTAACTATAAAAACTCAGGTTAACTAGTTATTAATACAAAAATATTGTTAACAAGTTATTAGTAAAAATCAGGTTAACTAGTTAACTTGTCCTTGCTGGAAAAGTCACCGGAGTTTGTTCGGTCTCCGGAGTCTCGCCAGAAAAATCACCGGAAACATGTTAATTAACTAGTTAACTTTAAAAATCCAAGTTAACTAGTTAACTAGACATCGTTGGAAAAGTCACCGGAGTTTGATTGGTCGCCGAAAAAGTCACCGGCGACGATCACCGGAAAAGTCGCCGGTGCCTATCACCGGAAAAGTGGCCGGCGCCAGTCGCCAGCGGACGACGGCAGTCGGCGACTGTATGTTGTCGATTGACATAAAACATATAATATTTAATATAATAATATAATAATATAATATTTAAATTAAATATAATAATTTAATTATTTGTGTAAAGTCTTAAATGCCCCTAACAAATATGGACCATTAGATTAATTAAAGGGTCAAACTAGATCTAATGGTTGAGGATGGGTTTGGAACTTTCCAAACCCATATTCTCTTGGACGCTGATCCAGCCCCAGATAGTTGCGGGTATAAAATAGGGGTTGAAATTTAAATCTTTAATATATAAAAAGGCAAAATAGTTGCTTACTAAGCTAAGACTACTGCACGTAGTAATTGAAATACCTGATATGGCAATTAGGCATTTAGATTGTTTTATGATATGTCTCCTGTTTTCTTTAGCAATTCTTAGTTGAACATACGCTATAGGCTCCGGATCCGGACCCAACCTTTAAGGTTGGGTGTGTCCAACCCCAATCAACGGAAGGGTAAAATAGGTATTTTATAAAAAACAACCTAACCCTAAAATGAGTTGCAATTAGTCCCCATCGTCGCTACAGAGCCGCCGACGCTCCCCCGTCACCGTATCGGAGCCCAAGGCCTCCGACCCTCATCTTCCTCTCTCTCTCGTTCTCTCACCACCACCGTCCGCCACCATGACCTCCTTTCTCACTCCTCCACCTCCGCCTCACTTCCTCACCCGTCGCTCCCACTTCCTCTCAATACCTGGTCGCCGTCTTTCAATTGGTGGTACATTAGGTCTTTTTTGGCTATTGCTTGGGGAGCTCGATTAGGTGCATTAGGTAGGCTGTCGAGTTTCGAGTTATCTTCTTCACGGCGAGGAGCTCAGCTCTAGAGGAGGAATCGGGGAGAATCGCCCTGTATACAGATCTGAACCCGCCGATTCCGATTACCTCGCTGTCGCTGAATCCTCCGGTGGCAGAGTACAGATCTCCGGATCGACGGCTGGCGGAACGCATCGGTCGGAGCAGCAGCGGCCGGCGGAGTGCATCGGTCAGAGCAGCAGCGGCCGGCGGAGCGCATCGGTCGGAGCAGCATCGTATTCCACAAATTGAAGAAGAGTGACTGATTTTTCATTTACTTAAGTTGGGTGACTGATTTGTCATTTAGTTAAGTTAGGTCACTGATTTGCAGTTGTTAATACTTTGGGATGTTTTAGAAACTATTGAAATTTACATTCTCAGTCACTGAACAATATGTTGTTACTATTTGAGATTTTTGGGCCATTTTGTAAACATTTAAATACAAATATTGTTGGGACAACCTTTTGTAACTTTATAATGTGGTTGTCGAATAACGTGTTAACCAATTTTGATAACTAGTTATCGGCTAAAAACTTTGTTAGCTAGTTATCTAATCCCGAGGTTAACTAGTTAACTAATTAACACCAAAAAAATTAGTTAACTAGTTTGATAACTAGTTATCAGCTAAATAAACTCGTTAACTAGTTATCTGATCATGATATTAACTAGTTAACTTGATTAGATAACTAGTTAACAACTTGATAACTAATTAACACGATTGAATAACTAGTTAACTCGATTGATTAACTAGTTACCATCATAAAAAATGTTAACTAGTTATCTTAGTCATGATGTTAACTAGTTAACTCGATAAATTATCTAGTTAACTAATTTTTATAACTAGTTGTGAACTCAAATCTTCTAAACTTGTTATCTAAATTATGATGTTAACTAGTTATATGACATAATTTTTAGCTCATTGGTTGCCTTCAAATTATATGTGAATTTGTAATTTATTGAATGGTTAACTAGTTAACAATTTGATATGTTAACTAATTAACTCGGATGGTGAACTAGTTAACAACTTGATAACTAGTTAACTCGGTTGGTTAACTAGTTAACAACTTGATAACTAGTTAACAAAAATAACTGTTATCGGGTAAAAAATTTGTTAACAAGTTAACTCGATTAGTTAACAACTTGATAACTAGTTAACTCGGTTGGTTAACTAGTCAACAAAAATATTGTTATCAAGTAAAAAATTTGTTAACTAGTTAACTCGGTTGGTTAACCTGTTAGTAAAAAATCTGTTAACAAGTTATCAAACAAAAAACGATGTTAACTAGTTATCAGTTAAAAAAACCATGTTAACTAGTTATCAATAAAAAATCATGTCAACTAGTTATCAATAAAAAATCATGTTAACTAGTTATCAACAAAAAAACATTGTTAACTAGTTATCAGGTTAAAATATGATAACAAGATATCAAACAAAAAACAGTGTTAACTAGTTATCAGTTAAAAATCATGTTAACGAGTTATCAGTTAAAAAACACTGTTAACTAGTTATCAGTTAAAAAAACATTGTTAACTAGTTAACAGAAAAAAGGTTAAAATAAATATGTTATCTAGTTATCAATAAAAAATATTGTTACCTAATAAAAAATATTGTTAACTAGTTATCAGTTTAAAAACCATGTTAACTAGTTATCAATAAAAAAAATCATGTTAACTAGTTATCAATAAAAAAACATTGTTAACTAGTTATCAAGTTAAAATCTGTTAACAAGTTATCAAACAAAAAATGATGTTAACTAGTTATCAGTTAAAAAAACACTGTTAACTAGTTAACAGCAAAAAAAGTGTTAACTAGTATTTTTTTTAAGTAAAAAAAAATTATTGAAAAAAAAAATTTATTGAAAAAAAATTTTCAAAAAAAAAAATATTTCGTCGGAAAAGTCGGCAACGTTGGCTGGTCGCCGGAGCTGGTCACTAAATATTAATATATTTAATCTAAAATATAAAAATTAAATGATATGTGTAAAGTCCTAAATATCCCTAACAATCTAGACCATTGGATTGGTCAAAGGGTCAAAGGTGATCTAATGGCCGAGAAAAGGTTGAAAGCTTCCAACCTTGGAAAAGGTTGAAAAGCTCTCAAGCCATACGCTATATATATATTCAATAAATGGTGATCATTTTAAAAATAATAATCAAACAAACAATCCACAAAGTCACACACTTGGTGACCAAAACCCCCTGTACACACTACAAAATCCCTAGAAGAAAACATATCTACACCCTAAAAACATAAACAACTATGATATACTAAAGAGTTATTAATAAAGGATTTGACTGGAATTAAAGATTGCAGATCAGTTTCATATACCAAAGTACAATAATCACAACCACTATGATATACGATCAATCAAAACATATCTACGTTGATCAATAATAAACAACAGACAACATATAAAAGCAGTCATCATCTCCCACAATATATGAGACATATCTCTTCATCGCCGATCTTCAACTATAGGCCAAGTAATTTCTCGTTGATCATTATAGCCAATCCCTAGTATATCGCCACAACAATCCCAACTCCCAGAGGCCTAACCTAGAACTCAATTGTCTCTAGTCCGTAAATCTAGGGAAAAACTCCCAGCACCATTGAGTGCACTGCTTGCACCACTACCACCATCACATCGCAATATCTAGATGCGGTGATCTTTGCCATCACCCCAACCTTTCCGGCAGTGGAAACCCCGTCGAAGACTTCGACCACAAAGCTCGTGAAGCTGATGCTGAACAACATGACCCAGCGTCAGCCTTTTCTATCCACTATCAGGAGTGGGACCACGGAGTTTAATTATAAAACAAAACTGATTCAATATTGCACTTTGCTCAACCATAACAATTAAGATTAGAGATAATAACCTAGTTCCAACTAAAAATACTCAGATGTGTTATGATGTCAATTATTGGGCCCTGGAGTCGAGTCCGCCCTCAAGACGCCACGACGGTCCCTCCCTCGAGAACGGACAGCGGACGCCCTGAATAAGAAGGTCACATGTCCCATCGACGGGACATGAAAGCTTTTTAATGTTGATGGTGACCCACTGCGGTCCACTCAGAGCATGATGTGTGGACCCTGCCATACCCATTGGACCTATAAATAAAGGGGTCCCCCATTAAGAAGAGGACAACACACACCCGGGACCATATGCCTGATACTACAAGCTTCCGCGCTGTACGCTAAGGGCTATCGGTTCCGCCCTCACCAAAGGGCTCCCGCCCGGTACTTCTCTGTAACCCATCCTCCCCACATCACCAATATACTTGCCATCTCATATATACTAACCTCCTTGCATATCCGCCCTGCAAGGTACTGCCCATCAAGGCCCCGAGGCACCCCGAGGACGGGATTGACATTCAACCTCCAAAGAACAACAATATTGATCCACCGGTCCAACCGGGCGGATCAATTGGCGCACCAGATAGGGGATAGCTAAACGTCTGATTCCCAAAAGACAAACAACATGCAGAATTTGGAGGAAAATCCCACGAGCGGTAAACTCGCGGGAACGCCCGTCACCCCGCCAAGCAAGTCATCTCGGCGGGTGTCCCCCGAGACCCCCGCCCTCATGGGGCCACACCCTAGGGAATGGGTACACAAACGGCCCCCGCAATCCGCCCTCTCGGGCTGGGGGCAGTTGAAGAGGAGTCTCACGCTCCCCCGCCACTGGGAGGTGTAACCGAGAAACTCAGGTCCACAGACCCGCTGCTAATCCTACTGCGGGGACCTCGCGTCACAAGTGGCCGACCTGCAAAGACAGAACGTCGAAATGGCGGCAATGATGAAATTCCCGGTGGCTAAGGCGGCGCCCGGAAGTCACGCAGAAGGATCATCCGGCGGACTGGCTCCCGGCATGGCGGACTCGGACGAAATGTACCGACTGTTCCTCCCACGCCACCAGTCAGGCCCTAAACAACTCGCTATGAGGCAGCCCCTCGACAAAAGTCTCCTCAGCGTCCCCCCCCCGCAAGGATTCGTGCCGCCAGCGATCAAGGCGTATGACGGCACTGGTGATCCCAACCAGCATCTCTGACGTTTACCATCGCCATGGAGATGTTCATGGCCCCGGACGCCACTTACTGCCGCATGTTCCCAGGTACCCTGACCGGAGCCGCGCTGACCTGGTATGGAGGGTTGGCAGAAGGAATTATAAAAAGCTGGGAAGACTTCTGCCAACTCTTTCTCCACAAGTTCTCAAACCAAAAGGAGGCAGGGCGTAACTTATCCACTTTCTGGAGCTTAAAACAGAACCGATCAGAAACCCTCAGGCAATACTACGAAAAGTGGGCCAAGGTGGTCGCAGCGGTGCCCAACCTCGCGCTAGACATCATACTTCATCACATTCAGACCACCACGCTCAGTACCGAGCTAGTCAAGGAGTTAGTCTGGAAGAAACCAAAAACCCATACTGAGTTGGAGACGTGTATCCTCCAATGTGCTGAAGTAGAAGAGAATGTCGCCATTATACAAGGAGGGTACGGGCGCTCAAATGATAAAAACCGGGATAAAGGATACCAAGGACGAAGGAAGGAACGCCCTAACGATAGAAGAGACAACCGCCCTCAAGGGGAGGGAAGATCGGAGGAAAGGTTCACACCCCTGTCCGAATCTAGGGTTCGTTTGGCATCCATAGCATATCCCCAGGCAAACGGGCAGGCGGAAGCCATCAATAAACTTATCTTGCAAGGTCTGAAGAAAAGAGTCAACGCAGCAAAGGGAAAATGGGTTGATGAGTTGCCTAATATCCTCTGGGTGCACAGGACGTCATACAAAACGGCTACAGACGAAACCCCTTACACATTGGTGTATGGAACGGAAGCAGTCCTACCCATAAAGGTAAATCTACCTAGCCTAAGGATTCAGCATTTCAACCAAGAAGGCAACGATTCCGCCCTGCATCATAATCTGGACATGATAGAAGAACGGAGAGAAGACGCAGCCATCCACCTCGTAGCAGAAAAGGCACAACTGGCTAGGTGGTACAATGCCCATCTCCGCCCTCACCAACTGGAGGAAGGTGACTGGGTGGTTCGAAAGGTTTTTTTGGGCAATTCCCCAACAAGGCAAGCTAAACGCCAATTGGGAAGGACCATACAGGGTCCGCGAAGTGATTGGCCCAAGCACCTTCAAACTCGAGCACCCTTCCGGCGAACCCATACACAAGACTTGGAACGCCATGCACCTGAGGAATACAACACTGGCGAAGCAGAGGCTTAGCCTACTCCGCCATTTCCCGTCCTTTTTTATTTTTGAAAGCGACCTAGTAAGGGCGTATGTAAGGAAGGAAAGTTCACCCATATATATATATATATATATATATATATATATATATATATATATATGGTTAACGCTCCGGTACCCACTGGGTATCGATACCCTATCACTAAAATTTCATCCCAATTATGTTTGAATTATATATATATATATATATATATATATATAATATCGCTACCCATATGTTAACAGACAAGTACAAACAAGAAAATGGCTGGGTTCGGGTTCCCCTCGGAGGAACTCAACCCCTGCGCCAAGTTCGAATTCCCCAAGGCGGATTCCAACTCGTCACCGATCGGACTCCCCCAAGGCGGGAATCAACTCATCACCATTCGGGTTCTCCAAGGTGGAGCCCAACATTTCGCTGAGTTCGGATTCCCCGGGGCGGAAACCAATTTATCACCGTTCGGGTTCCCCAGGGTGGAACCAACACTTCGCTATGTTCAGATTCCCCAAGGCCGAAACAAACTCAACATCATTCGGATTCCTTAGGGCGGAACCCAAACCTCTCACCAAAGTTTAGACTTTCCAAGGCAAAAACCAACCTCTGGAACAGGAAAGTAAGAAGACGGAAGAAACATCATGATTCCATACTAAAACGCCCACGAAAGCCTCCAAGAGTTGATACAAGACAAAAGCAAGAAAATTACATTAGGACATCCCCATAAAATCAAAAGGGGAGAGGCACCCTATTGCTTCCCGCTAGACGAGCCCGCTTTCTCCGCCTTGGATTTCTCCGCCCTGGCTTTCTTCTTCAGCTCCTTGTGGCACTGACTCACTTCGGAGAAGGCCTCGGTCAGCATCTCTTTCCGCCGGTATGGGGGAATCACCTGAGAGTCGGCAGATTCTTCTTTAAACTCCTGTGCCATCAACCGCCAGGAGGCAGAACGGAACATCAGCTCTTGATCCCAAGAGCAGTCAGCATGGCTTCATCGGAGCTCGTGACGGACAGCCGTGAGCGCATTATCAATGGCACCCTGCACAGGGCCGCCCAGTTCTTCGGCAGCCTTCGCCGCCACAGCCTTCCCCATATCCGCCTTCAAGGCCTAGAGGGTATCCTCCGTTTTCTTCAGGGCGGAGTTTCAGCTCTCCAAACTCTTGGTTTTGCCCTCCAAGTCCTTGCGGACATCCTCCAGGAGAGCCACTTGCTCTTTCAGAGCTTTCTTGTCAGTTTCGGCCTGGGTCAGGGCGTTCTCCGCCTTCTGACGTTTTTCTTCCTCTGCCTGCAAGTCCAACATGTGTTCAGTAGCCTGGTTAGCGTGCGCAAGGCGGAGCAAGTCCAATTCATAAGAAGTAGTTACCAGAAGCCTAGCCGCCTCTTCTTCCATCTCCTTCTTGGCCTTGGAGTATTTGGCCTTCCATTGTTGAGCGGCATCCCGGACTTCCCGCGACTGAGCCTCCACCTCCACGCCCTTGGGCTGCTCCGCCTGGTGCGCCTAATCCGCAGACAGTAGCGCACCAGCGGTTCCTAGCAGCTGCATGCAAAATGCGCACACGTTAAGAAACCTAGTGAGACGGAAGGAGAAGAGAGAAGCGTGGCGAGGACTTACCCTGGCTCCAATCGCCATTTGCTCCATCGCCAAACGGCGAACACCATCCTCGGATCGAGGGTGGTCGATATCCCAGTTGGCCGCCAACTAGAGGGCGGCCCGAGTAAGGATCTCATTACCACTGAGGGTTGGCTACATTGCTGGAAGACGGGCGGTGATGTACTCTCCCAAAGACGCCTGAAGCTTAGACCCGCCCTCAGTCCTCTTTTTCTTTCCGGAGTCTTTCTTCATGGTAAGCTTGCGTCGCTTTGAATGCTCCACATTTTGGAGTGGGGGACTCGCAGCCGGGTCAGACCGTATTTTCTCAGGATGATCTTTGTCTGCCTGGTCTTTCTCAAGAAGTGTCTGGCGCGCGTCCTTTATTTTCTGGGACTGGTCAGCTCCAGACTCCTCAGGTTGTGGCTGGGTGTCAGCAGATGCACCCCTCGTCTTGGTGTTCAACAACGCAACAAAGATAGCGCTCTCTGCATCAAGATAACAAAAAAAAACACGACAAAGCGGACGGGTTAAACCACATATGACAAAGCATGAAGACATAAGCATAAAGGCGCACAGCAAGATGGGATCATTATCTTAGGTAACTGTCCGCTCACCCCCACCGCCCAGCCAAGCTTGCAGGGCATTCTGCCCTCACTTCTTAAGGTTATAGTTCCATGTGTTCACCCAGTCTATGATGGCGGCATCGTTACCCTGCGGACGGCTGGGCTTGTTGAACTCTTCGATGGCCCCGTATGACCATGTGGGTCGAAGACGCTCAGCCCAGAATGCGTCCTCCGAAGCATCACTTTTCACAAAAAAAGAAGCTATGCCACCACACAGAGTCAGCCTTGATGGCGCCATATACTCCGCTCCCAGAGTACGACATCCTCTTTGAGAAAGTGATGCCATTCTGACCAATCTTGGCAATGTAGAGATGGCGGAATACTCGAGCGCTCGGAGCGACGTGCCTTTTCACGCATGAAACCTTGAAAGCAGTTATAACCGCCGAAGCGTGAGGTTGGAGCGCTCCTAAGGACGCACCTAGTAGGTCAAGCACGTCCATCTCCCATGAATCTAAGGGGAAGCGCAGGCCATACATAAGCGCCTCTACCCACACGCCTACCCAGCCAGGAGGGCAGTTGCCGATTGAGCAGAATCGAGCAGGAGCAGCGTACGCAAAACGATGAGGCATGTCACACTCATTTAGCAGCCTCACCAGGGCATTTTTCTTTACATAGGGGAAGTACCCCGGACCATATACTTGCCGCCAGTCAGCAGGCGCGCCCTCCCACATCTGCTCTCAGGACATGATTCTGTACTCGTACTTTTCCACAGCTTCAACCTGGAGCTCAAAACCCCATGACTCCTTAGTAAAGCCGAGCTGCCACGCTGCGAAGCGCCGACCATTGTTCGGAGGCGCATCAGCTTTCTTGGATACCCCATTGAACCTAGCCTCGACTTGCTGATGGAGTTGCTCCGCTGAGGGAATAGGCAGCGGTTCGACATCCTCAGCAAAGACGTACTCTACATCATAATCCGCGAACGGATTGAAGACCAAATCGTCATCCTCTGGATAAGGCATGGCAGCAAATTTGCCTTTCTGTTTGGGATCCACTGCATCCGATCCATCCTCATCATCAAACTCTTCTCCCCTGGAGGGTTCGGGGTCAAGGGCGGACTTGGGCGGCACAAGGACGGTGATGACGACGAAGATGCCTCTGACGACGCATCCACCTCCGGTCCTCTCCTCCCTTCATCATAACCTCCTACAACAGAAGGACAAGGGGCACAAATCAGAAGGGGAGGAGGAATGAACGTCAGAGGACGGACGAACACAGGAGTAGTATTTTCCCCCGCGTCTTCAGAGGGGCGGACAGTCGAATGCCTACGTCCCCGCATACCTCCCAACACTCTCTCTAAATGATCGTAATCTAAAGATGACGACGGCCCACAAGAAGACATCTCACACTAGCGAAGAAAAGGAAATAGAAAGGACAGGACAAGCAAGGCACACAAAAGAATAGTGGGCGGATAAAATTGAACGTAGGAAAGTTTCAAGAACACATACTTGCTTCGGCGGACGAGGACGACTCAGCATCAGAAGGCATCCTAAATGTTTTGTTTTGGAAGATGGCGGACGGGGACAGGAGTAAAGCAAAACGAAGAAAGGGCGGACGAACTCAAAGAAGTTGATAGCCAACAAGAAAGGGGAAATATGAAAATAGGAGAATGGTGGAAAATGAAATATATATTTATATTTCAAACTCTTGAGTATATAGTTGTATCAAATTATATGGGTTATAATATTATATTATATACTATGTTATATATAACATAATAATATATTATATTATATAATAATCTTATCATATCAAATCGAGTTTTTTTTAGTTGAAACTAGGTTATTTTCTCTGCTCGTCTCGTTTTAGAGTTTTGTTTTCTTTATTTTCTTTGAAAAAATTTCAAATGTTTTTTTTTATCTAAATAAAAAATAATTTTTTTTCAAATGTTGATGCATGTAGTGAAGAGAAAAATCAAGCCAAAACACATTATGTTTACTTCATTGGTTATTGGTGACCTTGGGTTTTAATTTCATTTGAGGAAGAGTTCTTGAGTTAATCCATGTACACATAGATTTCATATACCGAAGTACAATAATCATAAACATTTTATATACCAAAGTACAATAATCATATACATTTATATACCAAAGTACAATATCATATACATTTCATACAACGTACATATATTCATTTCATATACCAAAGTACAATAACATATAAGATCATCAATACATCTCTATGTTTATCTCTAATAAACAACCTACAACATATAAAAGCAGCCACCATCATCCAACAACATATGAAATATATCCCTCCATCGTCAATCTTCACGTATAGCCCGACTAATTTCTCGTTGATCGTCGCAGCCAAACCCCAGTATATCACCACAACCATCCCAACCGCGGAGCCCTAACCTAGAACTTGAAAGTCTCTGGTCCATTTATCCAGGGCACAACTCCCAGCCCCAGTGCGTGCACTGCTTGCACCACTACCACTATCTCGATGCAATATCCAGATGTGGTGATCTTTTCCATCGTCCCAACCTTTTCAGCAGTGGCAACCCCCCCACCCTAAGACTCCGACCACAAAGCTCGTGAACCCGATGCTGAGTAGCAAGACCCAATGTCAGCCTTTTCGATCCTCAATCAAGAGTGGGACCACGGAGGCTTCCATCCTCACTAAAGCACATAGAAAATGTCTGGCGAAGAAAGTTCTTAGGGTGTAATCCTCAATTTCCAAGAAATAGATCCCCACGCACCATAAGCCCACGTCGACACTAGAGAGGGACTGGAAACACAGTAGTGCTGCTATAAACCCTATTGTACCGAGGAAAGTGTAGGTGGGGTAAAAGATCTTGTCCCACATTGGTCTCATTGTCACAGAGACCGAGGTGACTTGGACTTCGTCGTCAACGGTGAGGGTTGGGAAGATCCTTGCAAGATACGTCGATTGGTCTAGAAGATATTGTCGCTCGTCCTGCTCGGCGCTGCATCTCTCCATGCTCGTGACTGCTTGAGGTAGTTTGCCTTTGATGACAAGCCATCAGGGAGACACCGCGAAACATGATCGGTGAAATCCAAATTTGAAGAGGATAATTGAACTAGGGATGGCTACAACCCCGACCAGTAGTCGCCAAATGGAGTGAAACTGAGTTGGGGTTTCGCAACGTATTGGACTATGAGGCCTAATAACATTCTGATTGTGCATAAGAACTGTACGTACAAGAACATAAATTTAGTTGTAACAAAAACAAGCATACGAATAAGAATTTATTTTTATACATTTACACCAAATTCGTTATAAATATGTTTACAGGTTTTAATTTCTTTCATTCTATTAATATTATTTTTAATTAAAAATTATGTCCAGTGGGTGATTATGACGCCTCCTCCTTTCTTGTACAGTTGGAACCTTTTCTCTTATTCTTTGGTAATATACAGTTGGTGAACACTCCGGTACCCACTGGGTACCGATACCCTATCACTAAAATTTCATCACAGTTATGTTTGAATTTTAAAGTTTGAGAGTCTTAGTTTAGTGTTTAGGGTTTAGGATATAGTTTTGGGGTTTTGAGTTTATTTTGGGGTTTATGATATTTAATTTGAACCCGCCCGTTGGCGGGGTCCAACCTAAAAATAATATATCATTCTAATTTTTGGAAGAAATAAGAAATAATATGGACCAAAATTATTATTATTAAGAAAATTACACTAATCGTCATAAATTAGAGCACCGTCAAAGTATTAGTACTCTGAGTTTTATAAAATGAGTATAATTAATATTATTTTTTTAGGATCTCAAACTTAGATTCATATAAATAAAATTACATCAACATACCAAATATCTTGTATATAGTAGTGGTCAATATTTTGATTGATAATTTGTTATTTGTTTGTTTGAATTAGTATAGAGTTACTTAATCAATATATATTTATATATGCATCTTTTTCGTAGTTTTTTTCAAAATATGATGCATGTTTAATTAAATTACTCATATTAAGTAGAATTAACGGTAAATCTCTATTAACCAACAAGAGAGTTAATTAATTATAAAGTTTATAGAAGTTAAAAAATGTGAAGGGGTATATTGACCATAATTAGAACTACTCTCTCAGTAATTTTTACCAAATATGGTGCATATAATTTTGTTTGTTCTCAAAATAGTAAAATTTAATAGAAATATCAATAAACCGTGATAATTTTATTTAATATTACATAGATCTGTAAGCTAAGGAATTTTAAATAAAGTTACTGAGGAATTGATGAATGATGCTACTCAAGAAAAGAACGTAGCCTATAATTTTATAGAGTAACTAAATAGTATTTTGGTACATAGAAAATAGGCCCGTTGTCCCTTAAGTAAAATAATAAAATTGCTAATGGGTAAGATATCCAAAGTTAAGGAGAAAATAAATTAAAATTGACTTAATTTATAATTTTATTTTGACGACATCCTCATCATTTTGAAATTTCAGGACTACTTTGTATTTTGTAACCCACCTCAAAATTTCAGAATGTAGAGTAACTAAATAGTATTTTGGTACATAGAAAATAGGCCCGTTGTCCCTTAAGTAAAATAATAAAATTGTAATGGGTAAGATATCAAAGTTAAGGAGAAAATAATGGGATCAATTTTTTGAATAAATAGTTTAAAGAAATTTATTAAAAAAATGTTATGATTGTTGGAGTACCTACAATTAATATATGCTCAATTTTATAGAAACTTTTTTAAAAATATTTTAATATCCCTAAAGAATAATATATTCAATTTTTTTTTGTGTATAGGCCGTTATCTTAAACAACATAATAAAAATAATAATAAAAATTGAAATCTGGCGAGATATTTAAGTTAAAGAGAAAATGAATAAAATGAAGTTCATATTATAATTTTTAATTTAATTTGAAACTTTCTTTTTATTTTAAATCATTCGGATATAGTTTTTTTCATAATTAAAAAAATATAACATATTGAATAAAAGACATTTTTATTTGGAAAAACTGTTTTTATGAAAAAATAATAATGGGTTCGCTTTTTTTTTCCTTCAAAATGAACGTGGGAAGCAATTTTTTAGGAAAATGTTTTTATAAAAAAGTGATAATAAAATAGAAAAATTATGATTGGTGGAGTTCCTACAATTAAGGAGAGAGCTTGAATTGAAGGGGGTCTTTTATTTTGCTTTATATATTATAGTAGATTCATTAAAATAAATTACATGGGCAAAGGAGATGAGAATGCCACGGTGAAATGCCATATCTATTTCGGCCACGTAAAATTGGGCCTGAGGTTAGGAAAATCTCATCACTCAGGCCCATGAGCATACGACCGATCTTCACCATCAGATAGCGTCATCTAATGTTGGACACTAGTGCCCCCACAGGCGTAGAAACATAAGCCCACCAGGATCACTGCCTTTTGACTGACGAAGTAGTGCGACGCCGTAGAAAGGAAGCGAATACCGAAAAATGTCGTGTGACATCCACGACATAGGTCTGCTATGACTCTGTGAGGTGGAAGTCACGGCGAACGAGGTCTGCGCACAGCGTGAATGCCACATCTACAACCACATGCACAAGCATATATATTAAACAACTTATAATAATATAATTAACTTCGTATGAGATTATATAATAAGATTAATTACCGTATCCCAAGTGAAAAAATGGGAGCAAGGCAAAGAGTGACAGAGTTAGCCGTCACGAGTTGGTAGCATTTTGGATTGGAGTTATGTTAATTTGGAGGATGTGGGCTTTAGTAGTTTGGATTGGAGCTTGGCCGTGGAGTTTAAAAAACAAAAAAAAGCGCAACTCTGTGTTCCTGCAACAGGCACTAATAGACAAATAACTGAATAATATGGATTAAGATACTATAATAACAGGGCTTTAGAGGAAGGTAAAGCGGAAGTAGGATTAGCAGAAATATTATGGTGCGATGAGATAGTGGAGATTTGAAACTTACATATATATAGGGAGAGAGAAAGCGAGATTCGTGTCAGTGTTGACTATACCTTAACGAAATTGAGCAGGGCATAAAGGAGCTTCTGAAGAAGCGGAAATGAGCTAGTTGTGGAAAATTTATTAAGGTATTACATGGACTATACCCTTTGCTTTGTAAATCTCTGATTTATTTAGGTCAAATCTATTTTCATTACAGTATTATTGCCTTTTGTCAGACTTGAAGTTGGTTTTTATGTTTAAATTTGGGTTATTATTTCTAAAATGCTCTAACTTTGGCGATTTATTTTAAAAATGTACTAAGTTTCGCAAACCCCAAATTATCCCAGACTTAACGCCGTTAGTCCTTGTTTGTAAAATTTTAAATAGTTTGAACCAAGTTGCTAACGGAATTAATTTTGAAGTTGTTTGTCTTCTAAAATTAGTAACCCAGGTTTTCCGAAATGCATTTTGGACCCTGCTCAATTCAATCCCTTACAAATCCTCCCAAACCCTTCCACCTCCTCACCTTCTCCGATCATCTCCTGCCGCCGCCGCCGCTGCAACTCCGCCACAACCGACAGCACTCAGATCTCCACCTCCCTTCTTCCCTCACCGCCGGTCAGTCGAGCCATTCTTCAACGAAACATTAAGCGCGGCAACCCAGAGCTGGTACATCGTCTCGTTGATTATTGATTCCAGATGGTAGAGGAACGATTTCAAATTCTTCGAATCGGGGTTCAGAGCTCCCAGATTTTTTGATTAGGGAGAAATCGGTGTCGTCGATTTGTCGGATTAGGATTTTGCAGAATTGCTTCATGGACAGTCTTGATTCCGACGCCATTTGTAGGAATCCTTCCACCATTGCTTCGTCGCTAACCGGGAAAATTGAGGAATTGATGTTCCTATCTGCGTTGCCGTCGATTACAATGGCTCGACCTTTGGTTCTCATGGCGGATTTCAACGATTTCTTGGCTCTTCGCAGTAGCCCTCCAAGTGTTCGAGCTTTTGCCTCAGTGAATCCAGCGACGACCTCGTCTCCAGATCTTCAATCAAAGCTTTGTGGTGGTTTAATCTCTGAGAAATACATGTTATTTCTCTCAAAATTTTTGTCGAAATGCTGATCTACTACCAAATCTTTGATTGTTGATTTAGGCATCTCGGCAGATCTCTCGTTCGAGGAAACACTACTACTTCTCCTGTTCCCGATTCGATCTCGAGCATTAGGTTTTTAAGCTTCAAGTCTAGCTCGGCAAGATCATGTCCCTTCTGTGATTTCTTTGGTCTTGGTTTGCGCTGCTTATGTTTCTTTGCCTGAGCTTTCTTCTCTTCAAACTCTGCAGTCTTTTCTGGGCAAGCTCTGCAGATTTCATAGAGATGTGTTCATAAGAACAAAGAATGCTATGAACAACTCCTCATTTTCTCTCACAATTATAAGCTTACTTTTTAAACGAGATCCCCGGGAACTATAGACGTCTTCAGTCCATCAAACCCTTCCCCACAAACCTCAAAAAACCTCCTTTCCCTGAACCTTTCGTGGTTTCCCGATTTCAAACCATGGGACTTTTAACAGGAAATCTACAGAACCCGGGTGTTAAAAAGTTTCATCATATAACTTATGAACTGAAACAAACACAAGGATGGGAAATAGTCAAAATACCTTTTCCCAGGGAAAGGGTGCAACCCCCAGGCAGCTGCAGCGGGGGGAGATGATCAGAAAAGGGTGAAGAGGTGGAAGGGTTTGGGAGGATTTGTAAGGGATTGAATTGGGGGGGCCCAAAAATGCATTTTGGAAAACCTGGGTTTCTAATTTTAGAAGACAAACAACTTCAAAAAAATTCCCTTAGCAACTTTGTTCAAAATATTTAAAATTTTTTTCAAACAATGACTAACGGCGTTAAGTCTGGGAAGATTTTGGGGTTTCCAAAACTTAGTGCATTTTTAAAAAAAATCGCCAAAAATTTGAGCATTTTGAAATAATAACCCTTTAAAAATTTTTTCATTTCCCCTAAATAATTTTAACTCTTTACATTCATTAGTCTAAAGTTTTTTTAGGGTTTTTTTAAAAAATTTTTGGCCATTCAAAGGTTTATGTTTTTTGGCTCCCTTGTTGTTCTTCTGCAGTACATGGGAAAAAAATTCCTCCAAAATCCTTATTTCAAAGGGAATTAATTGAATTTTTTTCTTTAAGTTGATATCAAATTTGAAAAGGTTTTTATATTTTAAAAATTTGGGGGAAAAATAATCGTTCATGATAAAAATTTTAAATAACAAAATTATATAATATGTTAAAAAAAAAACAAATATGGTAATTTTTATGTAAATATCCCCACAACATATAAAAGGGAGTTTTTTTAAATTTTTTGGGGGGTTTTAGGGGAATATGTAGCCCTGATGGCACCCTTCCCAAATATGTCCGGATAGGGGGAAAAAACGCAGGCCAACAAACCCTCGTTGGCTAGTGACGCCGCGTCCCCCCAGTGAGCGCCGCGCGCACTACGGTTTTGGGGTATGAGCGCCACGCCCCCAGTGAGCATGCGCTGGCTGGTGTAGT